>JABSMR010015505.1:0-10548 GCA_018902295.1 Dusona sp. PSUC_FEM 10030013 | reverse complement strand
AATTCGATTGGAATTTTGATCCTTGGCGATTCGAACATTCTGGATAAATATAGATACATTGGAAAATGTATGATCCTCAATAACCTGTAAAGTTCCATAAGTTCATTTTTTATATAAAAAAACCATCCTTTAAAAGATCATAGCAGTAAATAAAAGACAACTAGTGCCTAAAAAGCGAAATGGTTAATTCATTAATAAGTAAAACGAAGGCGATTACGTCTTTTCGGTTGCTAGTAGAGGGATGGAACGGTATATTCAAATATCCATCTATAATTAAGGAAGAGTCCTTGTCGCGCCCACGCTGAAAGTCGTAACCCACTAAAAGGATGTTGGATCGGCCCCTTGGGCTGTAGAGATGAGGCCAGCTAGCTAAAACTCGCCATCAGCCAAAAGAACAGTTGAGAACCATATATATAAATATAGACCAGAAAGGAAACAGAGAAAAAGAGAGGAAAAGAGCGAGAGAGAGAGAGAGGGCGAGAGAGAAAGGGAAAGGATGGTCGAGAAGGCCGGGCAAAAAGGAAGTCTAATGAAAGGCACGCGCAGTGTCTGACGGCTTGGCGTGAGAATAAAATAATTAGCCGGAGTCGGTTCGCAGTGGGTGCAAAAAAAAAAAGAGTTCGCGTATTCGAAGGAATAAAACGACGGAAAGAGTTAGAAAAGAAGTGAGAGAGAGCGAGAGGGAGACAAAGGGAATATGAGAGAGTTTAACGAAGGAAGAAGCCCTGAGCGGGAGACAAAGAGCGCGAAAAGAGTTCTGAGACTTCATCGGTGTTCAGGACTCGGATCGAGCGAGCTCTGAGAAGTAGAACCAGAGAGAAGGATAGTCGAATATTTCTCCGCGCAAAGGGCACGAAAAAACAAAAGGAGAAAAAAAACTAAGACGTGGCGAAGGAGTAAGAGTTCACCAAGGACCAAGAAAAATATAGGGAGGGAGGGAGAGAGAAAGAGAGTTGAGAAGAAAGTGAGACGAGAGTCGAAAAGATCTCGAGCGACGAGCTTAGTGAACTGGCGAGAACTTCGAGAGACTGCGTGGCGAGGGATCGAAGAAAGAGAAGAGCGAATGAGTAGGCATATTAGTAAAGTTAAAGCGAGATGGAAAGTACGAAGGTGAAGGATAAAGAGGGAAAAAGGTTGACTTGAAGAAGGTAAGGGAGATAAAAGATGGAGATGAAAAAGCGGCAATGATGCTGATACGAAGATGAAGAAAGAAGCGATAGAAAGAGACACACGGAGACTCGCACGCGAAAGAGTTTCTCTACCAGGTGCGTCGTAAAGCCTTAGAATGATGCTCTAATAAATCCCGCTGAAAAATTGCGAGCCCTCGGGGTTGCCGAAGCTTCCTTTCCTCTCCTCGACCCTTTCTCACCCAAGCAAAGCGTGGATCTTCGCATCTCGCGCTTCCTTCGCTTTACCTGAGCAGATACATCGACGAGGTTTTCTCTTCCTCTCTCTTTATCTCTCTCCTTCGTTCTCTTCTTCTTTCTTTCTCTTATAAGATTCTTTATTATCCACCCCCTATTTAACTTCCAATCCTCGCAGTATCGGCGACTTCAATGCTTTTTTTTTCTCCAAACAGAATATCCTGTCTCCCAAACGTGAGTGCCCTTTAAGTTCATGTGCCCAACTTCATCGCGACTTTGAGTTGTGCGAGGCTCAACCGAATAGGGGTCATATGTCGGCTTCCGTGGAATAAATATTGTTTATTGCAGAGGTTACGAAGAAGGTGGAAGAGGAAGAAGATGACCAAAAGTAATATCCGGCCCTTTTTCGTTTAGTCACTGGAGTGGAATGTTGAAATGGTACAAGTTCCAGGAAGATGCGATTAAATTTTCACAATCCCATTCTCTCAATCACAATCCTTCTCAGACACCTTGAAAAATTTTGTAAATAGGCAATTTTCGTGCATCATTTTGTAAAGACGTAAATAATTATTGTTAATTATTTAGTAAATATAAAATTCTTGTCTTTTATCTTTCAATTTCAATAGCGATTTTCAATTGTTAATACAACAACTTTCGAAACCATACAAATAGGGAAAATGTTGTTATTTTTGTTTCTCATTAGTTTCGTGGTAAATCTTAATGAATTTTATTGAAAACAATTCATAATTCGAGATAACGCAGTAACAAAAAATATCATTTTTTCGAACAATTTTATTGCTCCTAAATTAATTACAAGACTTATCAATGAATACTTTGATTGAAGTTTTATCGCGGCCTCTAGTTAGCGGCGAAACCGAAAATTCATGAATCGCGAAAGTGAATAAAAGTCGAGTAAATATTCGAGTGGCCTTTTACTTCAATCTTTCTGCCTACAATAAGCAAAACCGCCAACTTTTTAATTATTATAATTCGTAAGAAGCGAGAAATCCATCAATTCATCTGGTCGACGATTGGCGGTATAGCTTTTGCAAAGAGCGAGCAATATCGCGGCATCGACACCGAAACACTCGAGGTGGCGGGCGGTGAACAAAGAAGCCGCCGCCCTCTTGCTTTTATGAGTATATATATATATTTCATATATATATCCGTATGTGCATACATATATGTATGTATTTCTGTGTTTATAACAACGTTGCTGCGTAAAATAATTCTAGGACATACGTCAAAATGTTTCGTACTTCTGAACGGACGTACAAGCAGCTATGTATATAAAGGTGCTGTACAACCAAATACAATTTATTCCCATAGAAAATAATGTGGTTTACGCCCTTCTGAAATGCAGCCTCTCGTATATAAATGGTTTGAGAATTTTATAAAAATTCCTACTACGTTTTTACGCTTCAAGAACGCGCCTCTCCGCGACGTAAAACACAAGATGTATTATTATGCGTCCCAGCGCCGGAAGCTCACCAGTTTTTAAATCATGGACACCTATAGCAAAGCACTCGTAATATCGAGAAATTCATTTGCCGATATGTTTTAAACCAGTCAAACGAACAACAGAAAATATCAAGAAACTGACGTGTAATCAAATAACATTTATTGCAAGAATTCTCTAACATTCTTCTGTATTTGCTTATTGCTTTCAGTGCCCGAAAATTTAAGGAAAATTTACGTCGGATAAGATTTTTGATTTATTTACGCACCATGTTAGAAAGGCTCGAAATATTTCTAGCATGTGGAAAAGGATGTCACTGAAATCCGTGAAAAAGTCTAATCGATATGTAAATAAGCTTCATCTGTTTTTAAGAATTACATTTTAAAATGAGCCAGTCTACTGCAATTATTTGTAATATTTGTAAATGAATTGAATGACGGTATATTTGATCGGATTCGTATTAATTAAATATTAAATCGAAGATAGATACATTAAAGGCGATTCGAACAAACATTATTGATTAATGTTTCTGTTGTTTTTCAAAATCGCTAGCTGCTCCATTGGTCTGTAATTTTATTCGTTTCCATCAATCGATTTATTATGTACAATTTTTTTAAGAATGTATCAATAGTGCAACCAACGTATTGCTTCATAACAATAACCATTTCTTAATCATTTTTCTTCCTAATAAATTATTTTTATTCACTTTTTGATGACCTCATTTTCTTTTCCTGATAATGATTTTTTTCAAATAATATTTTTTTACTCAAATTGTCTCAAACTAAAGGATAATGAATCATTTAACTACATATGGTCTTAATGTAAAAAATAAATAAACGGATAACCAAAATGTAAAAAGAAAAAAAATTCTCATAAACAACCGGCACGAAATCGACCATTGTATAGATCGTTACATCACATGTCACATTGCATTCTGAACTAGTACTAACGCAGGCATGCGTTACTTATGCCCACGAGCCAAAATTTTCTCTCTTTCTTAATACTTCCTTTTTTGTGAAGATTTTTTTTTTTAAAGAAACCACGCGACGATCGGCCAAGAATTTAACCATTATACATGGCGATCTTAGATCTCTACCTCCGCACACATATACATATATATAAATGTATATATATAAATATAATGTTGAAGCAAGAGCAAGCCGAGAGATTTCGTCACAGTTCGTCTACTCTCTGTGAACGCGGATTGGATCCGGCCCGGTGTGTGTATCGCTCTATAGCTGTATCCTCGCGACTTGGTCCTATTTACCGATTATGCAGCGTGTCCTCCCTTTGCGCTGTGCGGCTTCGCTCGTTCCATCGCTCTTTCCTTCCTTCCTTCGTTTCTGACTTTTACTATATATACATATGTTAAATGCATTGGATTTTGAAGCTCATGCTGACGTTCCCCTTATAATACATATATACATATATATGTTCACCGAAATGTCTAAAGAACCGGTAAAAGACATTGAACGATATGCTCTTTCGCTACCGATTTTGTAATTCGAGTATTTTTCGAAGCCCACCGCGCCAGCTGAGGCTCCAGAGCGTTGCGAATCTATTGAGAGTCAAAGGTCGTGTGGGTTGTCCTATATATTTAAAATATTCCTGTATAAACGGATAAACTGTATATTTGTGTGGGAGAAACAAGGTTGACAAGTTTGTCGTGGGGTTGAAAGAAAGAGAGAGAGAGACATAACGGATCGTCCTGTTGGGACCACCGCTTTGATTCTCAACCTCCTTCAACTTATTTCTTCCTTCGCTTCTTGGGAGTTCCTTCCCAAGCCCCAAACGTCTCGATGATCGAGGAGTATCGATTGAAAAACTTGCCACCAAATCGCTATCATGGGAATTCTTCAACATCATTTTTTTCTATACGTTACACCTTCGCGATTGGTTATTTCGACGACAGCTACGAGTGCAGTCTCGAGTCTGATTCATTCAGGCTCGGATCGCTTCAGATAATCCCCGGAGGCCGGCGAGTCAACCTTCCGTATACGATGAACACGCTCTCTGAGACTCTTGAGCCTAAAATAACTTTGTCATGTTTTAGCTAACGAATTTTATGGACATTTTGTAGTTTGTTGGCAGTTCATGATAGTCGTGTAATTTAGATGTATTTTTTTAATGACTCACTCGGTCCTAAGATAACTTTGAGCTGGTACTTGGATCATTCAGGACTTCGAGAGTCTATCGAGTGAACTTCATCTATGATTCTATAATTTTTAAGGCGTGTTTTAATTAATCACAATTGTTCTATCCAGTCCCAGGATTATTTTTTAATGATTACTATCATTACAGTTATCATGATATGAAAATTTTATAACTTAATTTATTATTTCATGATTTTCCTATAATAAATGTGTTCATTATCAAAAGAATTCGACAAATTACAGTCGTTAAAAAATTGCAGTTGGACATTTCGACCTTCAGAAAAGCCTTGGAGCAAAGAACTGTTTGAAATTCATTGTAAATGTGGAGAGGAAAACTGTTGAAAGAATAAGGGATGAAATCTAACATTTCCTGTTACAGCGACCTCCCGGTAAGGTTCTATCGATTTTTTTCTCCTTCCTTTTTCACATACTCTTTCTCTATTTGAGCTCAGAAGACTTGTAGTCCATTCTTAAGCGCTGGATAAGCCACGAAGCTGACACTAACCCCGTTAACCGCTAACCTCGAAACTTCTCTCTTCCTGACTTTTTAAACCGTTGTTTATTTACCCCATCCCCCCTAAGCTTCTATTCCTCGGGGCAAAAGGTTGCTCTTTCTAAATGTACAATGTATTTTCCACTGAATATCTGTTTTCCGTATGAAATACAATCGTGAATAGGACAAACAAGATAAGTATTTTTTTTCTCAAAAAAATTATTAGCAGACATGATTTGGTTCGATAAATTAAAAAGTAAATTAGCAAATTTATCACGGCCCTAAAGTGGGCCGTAGCCAATAAAATAAACCAGTGAAAAATCAGGGGTAGAAACAGTCAAGTTATTGATGGTAAGACTATTATTGACATTGAGGTTTAACCATGCCCGATATCCATAAATAAAAAGGTGTAGCAAATAGCCGAAATCAGGAGGATCTCGTGTCACAAACAATTTTCATATTTTCATCGCTTATTATTTCAATACTCGTAATAAAGAATGTCGAATTTGCGTGTCCACGATTATATCATCGCCCTAACAGATCGAGACTAATCCCCGCGGGCAGAGCGGGAGAGAAAGAAGAAGGGGAAGAGGGTAAGAGATAGAAAGAGAAAGAGAGATCATCTTAACCAAGCTTAACTAAAGCAACAAACAAGGGACGTTACGGTCTGTCTGTGGCGTATCAATTGACTCGATATAGCACATATATACATCTAAATTATATACGTATATTATTTTTTTTGCTTTTTTTACCTTCAGGCACTGCCCAAAATTATTCGGATGGCGCAGATACGTTGAGGTTGTTTCGCACAGGTTAGAAAAATTTTCATCGTCGAAAGCCTTAAGTGTTTTGTTGAGTTTTAGCGCGGATTTTCTCCCTTTCGATGGGCTTCGTTAGGGTCAAAATCGGAAGGAAAAAAATGTTTCCCCGTGACTCGGACCCATTTTCTGGCCACTGGAAAGGCGACAAAATAGTGAACCCGCGCGTACCAGCACGACCCTACCGCTTCACCGTGCTCCCTATCCCTATATACTCCCTGTTTCTGTCTCACTCATTATGGTCTTTTCTGCACGCTTAAATTACGTTAGTACGCTTGATTCTCCTGCAAAACTTGTAAAAGACGAACCATCTAAAAGGATCATATATATTGTGTACTATACACGAAGAAAAATAGGCAAGAGAACGTAGAGATCGATGAGCGTGTTCGAGACAAGGACTCGCGAACCAAACGCCCTTTCTCTCACTCTCTTTTTCACCAAAAAGGTAAGAGAAAATTCTACGCTTTTGTTACACATCGTTTTGGATTTTTGACGCTAACGAATGAGCACTAGGAATGGATTGTGACGCTCTTCTACTTGGTTCTGGGAGAGCTTGAAAGAGTTGGAAAGTTATATTTATCGATGACATTCCAGAAGTGACAAGAATAAATTTGCGAGAAATTGGCGACAATTAATTTCCGGTAGTGACACATTTTTGTTAATACTGGGAAACACGGATAATTTTTATGACAGCAATAAATTAACTTCACGTACAACTGGCATTTTTTATATTCTATTATCAATGGAATTCTACACCCTTAAATTTACTCCCCGTACACAAATAAAGTAGAAAGAATCCCGGGATCGTTAAATAAAAAATGGTCAAGGAATAAGCCGACAGCGATTGGCACATGGCCGGTATACGGCTCTAGCGATCTTTCGAGTTAAGCAGCCTCGGGCGAGGCCGATACTTGGTTGGATGACCAAGTCACGCACCAATCGCTGGGCGGGAGGCAGTTTTTCTGAGTTCATGATGGTTCTACACTGAAAATAAAATTTGGCCGAAATAGCAAAATATTTGGGTGAATACGTTCAACAAAATATTTCGTACATGCAACAAAATGTTTTATTGTTGCAACAAAGTTTCACTTATACTGAAACGGAACTTTATTGAAACGATAAAACATTTTGTTGCATGAACAAAATATTTGTGTTGAACGTATTCACCAAAATATTTTGGCATTCCAACAAAATTGGTCTTCAGTGTAACCAACTGAAATTTGGTAACAATGTATCGGCCGAGTTGTCCTCATTTTCCCGTGGCCCTCGTGCAAATGTAATACAGTAGTGCATTAGGAAAGAGTGGCTGTGGATAACTCTCTTGGGGGGTCTCGAGAATATGGATATTAGTGGGAGGAAAGCGGGATTAAAGTGATGAAATGGGATCGTAAAAACTCGGAAGGATATATGCAGGAAAAATAAAAGTAAAAATAAAATAACTTTCCTGATCAAATTAAACTGTAATCTTACATACAATTGTCAAGTTTTATGTTCATTGATCAAAATACTTCAACGCCCTCGGATTTACTCAAAGTAAAGAAATAAAGTAAAGAGGACCCAGTGACCCTTATATGCGGACTTAGGGGTGTGGTTGGTGAAAAATGTCGAATATACATAATCGTTGCTCTGGGCTACCGGGACAAGTGGCCAGCGATGATGTAGGGCGAGGACAAAATTATTTTCAAATCATGCCTACCTACTGTCACCACAATGGTCACAATTTTGACAAGAATCGAAGCTAATCTTCGACGCCCCGGCGAGTATAGCGGAAAAAAAGAGAGTCAGTTCCGCAAGAGATGACCACATTTCTCGCCGATTCTCTCGACTCCTACAGGTCTTATATTATACTACATGTATATATATACACGTTGGTCAAATGCGCGAGTGAGAAAAACCCTTTTACCAGTTGTAATCCCGGACCTGCAGACATGTTACAAAAGCGAGGAAGACCGCCCACTTGGTGTTTTCACATTTTCACGTTTATCCCCCCGTCCTAGTCCGCTTTCCAGGATCTTCTTCAGCAAGGATTTTCATCCCGAAGACATTTCATATATATAAGTATATGTAAGTAAAAGGGGATGTTGAGCGAGCGAGAGTTCGGAATTTCACAATATTTGACGAGCTTTTACGCGCCACGAAACTCACGAAAGATGATCTCGATGATCCTCTCTCAAATCGCTTTAATCCTAGAAAGATCGCGCTTTGTTTCACAGGTTTTTCGCGACGGGACGTATCGAGATTAACCGCGCTCTCGTCGATTTTGTGCATCTCAAAAGATTTTATCTTTTTTTGGTGTCGTCGTACAAGAACAACTTTGCTGTGTCCGATGATGTGGGTCACGGAGCGCAGTTTGGTCAAGAATCTCGCTAAATCGTCCGGATGACTTTTTGAGACTGTTGTCTGAAATGGATCGGAAACGAAAGACGTGAAAATCTTTTCGTTTCACAGCGAGAGACGCCATCGTGTTCACTGACTTTGCCTGCAAAGAAGCTTTGTGACAAGGGGATTTGGAAATAAGCCAGTATGAAATCCCTGAAAAGCTCAGTTTATTGAATGAGGAATGTTTGAAAACTCTCGAAGTCGATTCGAATCACTGTCGACATTTCGTGCAGCTTTTTTTAGAAAGCTGCAAAGTGAATCATTTTCTTTTCGTCATTATTTTCAGCAAGTTTTAAAAACAAGTCAGTGAGAATTTGACGCGATCCACTACGTTTGATCAGGTCTAAAATATTTCAAATGGCAACAAGTGGATTCGCATATTTTCTAAAGAATAATATACACGAACTTGATTAACCTGAAAGATTTGGGTATAACATGGAGCAAAACCGAGCACACACAAACGAGGGGAGAGATCCTCAGAATCTTTGAGCAGAACTAAGTTCATAACGCGTGATGACATGCTTACTTATGGCGTATATACCGCGGAGATTCAACAGCGCGTGCTTTACTCTCTCCTCCTCGAGTTATAACGCCATATACATGAGTATGTACAAGCAGCTAGAGATCACCCAATAGAAACGCGTCGCGGAGAATTTGATTAGGTCAATTATGCGGTCCCGCATGAAGCCCGACGTGAAATTAGATTTGATACGTCATTTTCGTGACCCGAAACAACTTTGCGTCTCAATGTAATGTAATATGTTTACTTACTGCGAAGTAATCTCAATCAAATCGTCTTTTATGAATATGATACTTTTCGTTGTCAAGTTCGAAAGTTAAACTTTTAAAAACAATACGATTCTTATTTAAACAACAAAAAGAAATCGAAAACATTTTGAATTGAAGCATGGAAATGCTGGCAATTTGATTAATTATTCAACCTCTATGATTTTCAATTATTTGAGAATTATTCAAAAAATGGATGCCGTTAATTTAATTCAGTTTAAAATGTCATCCAATGTAAATAACTCGATTTATTTTTTCAATCGTATACACAAGGCGAACTGTACAAGAATTCGAGGAAAAAATATCACTCTCAATCATTCTTTAAGATAAATAGCTTGCGTATTGCTTGAATTATCAAATAAAAATCCAAAATCTTTGTCGACATAATTTCCCAAGCCATTGGATTCATATTAACGCCGAAGTTCCTGGCATATGTTGATCGGAAATGGAGCAGAATGGGACATTTTTTTCACCACCATTTTTTCTATCCACACGTAAAAGTGACCCAATGATTTACGTGGTAACAAAATTAGACCTATTTCTTTCGGGGAATATAGTTGGGTCGCTGCATAATATTTCAGGGTGGTAGGAAAAGTGCTTCGAGTGCCCATCAGTGCCGAGAACCAGTCGGTTAAACAGTAACAACGCGTAGATAAAGTTTAGATGAGAATGTATTTTCTGAATCACAGTTAGGGGTGGGGTTACCATTTGCTACCATAAAGTACGGTTAAGACTCTGCTAACATCGGGATATGGTGCGGGGGTAACCAGGCCCATGATGAATGAACCAACTTTTTTTTTCTTTCACATTACTTCTCTACGTATGAGTCCATTTATTTATGTGTGCTTTCATTTATGTGTCTGTGCGTGTGTGTATTCTACGGCATAGTTGCTCTCATACAAGGGTTCTCGGCTACTTTCCTCCTCAATGCTTTGGTCTTAGCTGTTGCAAAGAGCCGGAATCGAGGCGCGCGGCTGCAACGGCAGCTGGGACCGCCGCCCTGATTGGTCGCGCATCACGCTGCGTTTGTTGATCTTTTGCAAAGCGATACGCATATATACGTCAGCTATATGGTAATAAATGTATATATATATAT
>JABSMR010015494.1:0-10554 GCA_018902295.1 Dusona sp. PSUC_FEM 10030013 | reverse complement strand
GGGTTTTCGCAGGAACAATAAAAAAATAAACAAACAAATAAAATAGAATAAAATAAAGAGACAGCTTCATGTATGATTTAAGAAAGCGTATTATTTTATTGAAAAATATGTAGGAATGTCAGTGGTCTTTTTGAGCGTGGATGGTGTTTTTTTTAACCGACTACAGCAGGATGTACGAGAGGAGCAGCGAAATTTCCGGCGAGGGTGTACGGGCTATAAGCAAGATGAGCTGGTGCGAAAGCTGGGGCAACTGCCGGTGCTAATGCTGGTGCAATTGCGGGTGCTGCGATGTAAGGAGCCGCGAGTGTCCTCGTACTAAGATCGATCCTCGATGCGTGTGGTGGAATATTTTGTGGAACAGCCTTTGCGTAACCAAAGACCGGAGCCGCCGCTAATGGCGCCGGAGCTGCAATGGCAGCTGGAATAATTCCGGCCATGCTGTTGCCGAAAACGGCTACCAATACAACCACTGTTATCTGGAAAACAAATGAAAACACAGCTGAGTGAAAATACTTGAAAACTAATTTCATCTAGAAAAAGGTTAACTTATCTCCTTTCATTAATTTACTTTTTATAAATAAACAACCATTAAACCTCTGGTTGTTGCTGCAAAAATTATTATTTATATTCGGGACGACAAAATTTAGAAATAGCTCTGATATACAATCGAATTATCGATTGGATTCAAGTTAGAAAATTGTAAATAATCAGTAAACAAAGATCTTTTTGGTAAGCTTTTAAAATTATAATTTGGATTAAGATTACAGAATTTAAATAATTAGGTACAGATTATGACTGGTTGGTTTTGGGCTGTCTTTTTTCAAAACGTCCTTAAATAGGGCTATCTTTCGATCCATTTGATTATATTCACATTTTATAGATTCCTTTTGAATTAGTGAAAAAACTAACCGAAAAGTAAGACACCATGATGCTTGACGATTTAGCCCGAATCAGAGATTGAGACGAAGTATGACTATTGTTCAAATACTTCTTGCTTTTATAGTACGTGGAATGATGAAGAATGTGTTGGTGTGTAATCTTCATTACATGCGTACCACTCGCACTTTCTTCGACTACGTGATTAGGTTTATAAATATGTATCTTATATATTTATACTGACAGCCAGTCTTACGCAGTTATTCGAGACTAGTTGCGAACACGATCTTTGTAAAACGCAACAATCGATTGGACAAGATTCAGTGGTGTACATTTCGTGCGACGGTTATACTCATAGGATTTCGAAAATCGCTGCCAGCTACTGTCCTGAGAATTGGGTTAGATACTTGCTTGTCGTGATGGAATTGTAGGTCTTCGAGAATTATAAGCAATTTTTCTTATGTAGAAGAGTTTTTTTTCATTTACCATACAACTGCCTAAAAAATTTCGTACAAGTTGAATTGCAACTTTCGCTACGATTTGCTATTTCAACTGTCAATTAAAAAGAATAAATTATTACCCACTAAACCATAATAAATAGCAATTTTGTCGCCACTTCTATAACGCTATTTCAACTTTGTTGAATCCCATATTTCAATTTTTAAACAAATAGCATTCTATTGAATTTTTGAGAAATTTGACCCCTTCGATGACAATTTTTGGACATTCAAAAATGGTGAAATTCCAAATACAGGTCATAACGGTACATTCAAATACTGGAATTTATTGAGACACAATTTTGAAAAAGATTTTGATAGACTTGGAAACTGACTTGACTTGAAACTAACTTGAACGAATTGACTTTTTCTCGCTATCTTGATCATTTATTCTCAAAAATACCCATAGAGAAACGGTAAAAAAGAAATGGGAAGAGTAAAGTAAGTGTAAGAAAATGTACAAAAATCGATCGAAAAGGACGCCTGTACAAAAAGAATAAGCAGTAGCTGATGAAGTCGCAGCTTCAAAAAGGACTCAAGTTACAGGTTTTATAGAGTGGCCAAAATATTAAAAAGCTGGGAATTTTTTTTTCAACAGCCCGTTTTGTAGTATTTCGAACCCTTCAGCCAAAAGACTGATTGCATTTTATTAAACTTCGACTTTTTGTGACAAAACTTACAGTTTTCATCAGTTCACTTAATAAATAAAAAATGAAGGAACAATGCTGCTTGATACAGCCTGACGTCACAAATTTTAATAAGTTGAAACCGTTGTCTCGCTACAATAACATGCTGAAAAGTCAACTCTCCGATCAATGCATGGAAATTTGAATGTAGCTTGCGGAATATCTTAATAATGTTAGTTCTTATGTCTTATAGGAACGTGAAAACTTATGGAGCAATGAAAAGAATGTGGAACATAAAACTTGAACTTTGAGAAATATCATCATTCCCCACATCTATTAATACCTACTTTACCTAATTGTAAAAATCCTATTCTTTGACAAACTTCGCCATATGTTCCTCTGTAATGGATGGTATTCTCGAAAATTTTGTAGAACAGTTTCAAATTGGAATAAAAATTGAGATTTTTAATTGCACGAAAAAGAAATATGAAATTGCCCCCCCCCCCCCCCCCCCAAATGAAGGGTGCAATTTCTGGAAATATATCACGATAGCGGATCGCCAAATCCTTTCAAATGTGACAAGTAATCACATAGTAATCAGAAAATAGTTGCATAGTAATCGCAATAAGTAATTACAAAGTACATATTTAGGACAATCCTGTCCTAAAGATGTCCTTTGATTTAAAAAAAAAATGTTATAGAAAAATAGTTTGAAGAAAGAACATTTTAACTGCTAAAGAGAAAAGTCTTCTTGGTTTTTATTCTGCCAGCTGTGTTTCCTGGACACTCGCAGGCATTGAATTCTGCTAGAACTATAGAAACGAGTTTGATTCCGAACAATTCCGTCCACATAATAAATGTTTACAAAAAATAATTCGAAATTTTTATTCTAACCCAACACAAAATCCAATTGTTATACTGTATTCCATAGTTTTTTCAATAACTCTCAAGTAAACTGTAAGTGAACTGCAACTAGATGCGAATTTCTTTTATTTAAGAGCCTAACAAAATTGAAAAAATATAATCTTGAAACGTCATAGACTTAATAATAACATTTTTTTCGTATCATAAGATTCACGATAGTAGGGTGAAAAAGAACAAAATATTTGCAGATATTGTTTGTGAAAAAAAATTTATTATATCAAATCAAGCCGACAATCATTGTTTTTTGGGATTTAGGAAATACATTCAGTTGTTTGGTTCTATTTCTTGACAACGATCGGCGCCACAGGTGCGGCCGAGTAGGCGAAAGGCGCAGCTGCAAATGGAGCCGCGGCGTAATGGGCGGGGTACGCAGCGCTGTAAGCAAGAGCCGGACTGTAGGCCGCTGGAGCTGCATAAGCAAGGGGTGCTGGCGCAGCCGCAAGCGCGGCTGGTGCTGCGTAAGCAAGTGGGGCTGGTGCAGCTGCATAGGCGAGTGGAGCCGCCGCAAGAGTGTTGTAATTTCTGGCTATCACTTGACTGCTGCGTGCGGTTATAATGGGCGCTGGCACCGCAGCAAGTGGAGCCGCGGCTACTATCGGAGCGGCTGGTACAAGTCCAGCTGAGGCGACAGCCAATAGGGCAAAGATGCACTGAAAAACGAGAAAGGATACGTTAATTTCTGTCGAATCCAAATTTTGTGGCAATAGAACAAATTCTTTCGCATAGTTGCACAGTCCGCATAGTTTTTTATGTTCCCATAGTGATGTGAACATAAAAAAATTCGTAACAAAAAAAAATTGAATAGTATTTCAGACTTGCTACTTCACATTGCAAATTAATTGTAAAACAATTAGAAATATGACTTATAAATTTGTTGTCATTTGTAAAGACTTTATATATTTTTAGAGTTTGATACTGATTGAATCATTGTTATCAACTTTCGACATTCTACAATAGCAATTATTTTCTCACTTATTCTTAAATTTGTCAGGAAAAATTTAATTGAAATTTTTTAACTTACGGCAGATTTGAACATTTTTAGGTTTTTTTTTTGTTTTTGCTTCGACGAGTCGAGAACGAGTGACGAGTCCTCGATTTCGGGGAGTATTTATATCGGTAGGTATGTTTCAAGTCCCCGCCACTATTTTATCGAGTTGCATTTCTCTCGTGCCTCCGTGCCGTAGTCGTTCGATGGTTTCTGTTGTCTTGCGAAATGATCGACCCCGAAACTCTCGGCAACGCCACACACGAATTGTATTCACTTACGTACGATGTATTATACCGTTTAAACACACCATTTTACTCGCACAAACGAAATCATTTTTATTCGAGTCCGATCGCACGATTGATCAACGATACAGACGAAATTTCTCCGATTGGAGAAATCTCGACGGGAAACAAAAAAGAAAACGCTTAAAATATGTACAATGCGATTTAATTTTAATTGGTTTAATCTGTGAAAAATAATGAGCGTCGTTGTGCTGAAAGGAACCTCTAATCTGTGAATAACCCAAGCATTTTTTCATGGAACAGTTTTTTTTTACTCATTAATTGAATATTCAAACAGGTTAATAGAAGATAAAAAGGAACAATCCGGATTAGCTTCGGTTTTCACAAAACCGTGATAATTAATTAATGGAACTGGAAGTTACGTATAAAATGAAATGAAAAATGCTGAATAATTGAATGATTCCATTTCAATATTTACTTTCTTCGAAAATGTTATTATTAAATTTTATAATCTGTTTTCAAATGGTTTATAATTAAATTATACACAATGTAAATTTTGTAATAAATAATTTAATTCTTTTTCTGATCATTTTTACCAAGCATTGATAAAAATAAGAGTTAATCAATCGATCGATCGTTTGTTCATTGATAATCGTTTTGCATTTTAAAATGATATATAAAACAAATATTGATTGCGAGGTATTATCAATTATCTGGGAAAAAACATGACTTGATCAGTTTGCAGATTATATAACAATTAGAATAATGACAAATCCATAAGTCTGCTTTAAGACCCTTTACGGTTACCCTAACCTTAATCTCATTATGCAAGTAAATCCAGTAGAGGACTTTGCATTATATAATCGAAGAGAATCCCATTGGTACATGGTGGACATCGATAAAGTTAACGAGGATGATAGTCGTAAGTGGCAAGGTTACAAATACCTCGATGTGTGCTTTGTATTTTAAATGTCTTACGAGAATTATATACTCGTCTCTCTGTCTCTCTCTCTCTCTCCTTCTTAATGTATATCTTCTTTGCATTGGTGATCATCGTGTCAAGTGGAGAACTTGGAAGAGTCCGTTAAACGTGCTAGAAAAATCGTATCCAAATTAATGAATCGTTCTCGTGCCAAATTAGTTTTAATTTAAATTCTTGTCGATCAAAATGTGCCCTTGAATTCTCAATCTGCATTTATCCGATAAAGTGGAACTAATAAAGTAGCAATTTGAATTCTTGTTGCACGAAAAGTCTTGAGTTTTCGATCTCTATTCAGATTATAAGAAAAGTGTTAAAATTGAAATTTCAACACTCAGATTCAATTGCAACTTTTAGTGTTGAAAACTAATGAAAAAAGTGATAAAAATCTTTGTCAGCATAAATATTTTTATGCATTATTCACACATAGGAATTTTATAATTTTTTTCTATCATTCTCAACAAATAGAAAAAGATTTGTACATAAGGTTTGAAAAAGTAGGCACGTAGCAGACATCAATTCGATTAAATTCATTTATGTGCACTTGTTATCAGCTTTTCGTGCACTGTAGAACAGCAAGCATATTGGACACGTTTGAGACCAAATTGTATGTGAAAATTGTATGGGATTCGAAACACGCAAATTTCTCTCATCTATGAAAAGGTAAACCGAATAGCGAAGGGAGAATCACGAAGAGTATGAAGGATACGAAGTACGAAGATACATATACGCAGAATGTACGAACAAAGAGACCACGAAGTACTGAGAAATAGTTTTGTTGAGTTCGTTTTGCCATAGGTAATGGTGGTGGTGGTGGTGGTGGTGGTGGTGGTGGTGGTGGTTCAAGCGAATGCATACACTGGCTAGTCTGACTGGTTCTTCGCACCGGAAAAATTCTTCCCTCGATGACCCTGGAAGGGTGCTATCCCCGAGACTTATAAATACTTAACGTCGGATCGAAAACAGCACAAGTCAACCGACTCTCGTAAGCAGCAGTTCGTCTCGCAACCCCCACAACCAAAATCAACATGTTCAAACTTGTAAGTACATACATGCAAGTATACTATAATGATCAATCATTTTCTCAAACCCTTTGAGTATCAAATGGAAATTTCTCCGTACTGTAAAGTCAAATATTTGTCAACAACAACAGAAATACAAAGGCTATCAAACAAATTCTCTTTTAAATACTTGTTACTGTGTCCATAATATCCCTTTTTTCGTTTATGGACTTATTTCGAAACGACATCGAGAGCTCGATTTCGTATTATTGCAAATATTTTATGTGTTTTTTAAGACAATTATTTTTTATCCCTTCCTTCATTTACAAATGGACAAAACTATGCCTTCTAAATATTTGTATTTGTCAGTAAGTCTAGTCTATTCACTGTCCTCTTTTTGGATGCTACCTTTTTTAATCGCAACAATTTCCAGCTAACATTATAGTACAATTTTTATCAATTATTTTCTTGATACTTTAATATTTACTTCAAAATCCTTTAAAATACTTTAAAATTTTACTATTATCCAGTTTTACTGTTTACTTACTATTAATACTATTATTACTAATTATTTTTTGAATCTTTGAATTTGAGAAGCTGTACGGTCATATTTTATTATTTCAATTGATACTTCTGGATATGTGTATATTGCACTACAACTTTTTGAATGTTTCATTTTTTGGTACATTTGATTGTAAAACTCACTTTAATTGGGAATTGGATTTTTTTTTTCAAATAGTGCGCATTCTTCGCTCTTGTGGCTTTCGCATTGGCTGCCCCAGCTCCTGAGCCGGCACCTGGATATGTCGCAGCTTATGCAGCTCCGGTGCTTTCATCGAGCAGTCAGTACATCAACAGAAATTACAACACTTTGGCTGCTGCACCACTGGCTTATGCAGCGGCGCCTCTCGCGTACGGAGCCGCAGTACCAGCTTACCCTTACGCAGCTCACTATGCCCCTCTTTATCTTTAAGAACAAAAGGACAAAAAGTAATGACCCGCGATTTACGAAAAAAAATCTGCACAGATACAAGACTGGCAAAAGAGCACAAACGGAACATTAAATGAAGCCCAAAAAAACATCAACAACAACAAAATAATAACCCACGAACAACCTCAATATTCCGAAAAAAACCCTACAATTTTACGTTGACTAATGCAAGATTCACGAAAATCCTCATTTTTTTACTAACTGCATCGTCCCCACATTGAAAACTGACAAAAAAAAACCAAATCATCATCACTCCGAATCACCATCTCTGATTTAAAATAGCAATAAAGCATTAAAAATAAAGGAAACATGTTTCGAAATTTTTGTCGTTGCTGATTACCTGCACGTAATTCTTTGATCTCCATCTTTTCAATAGATATTCAAATTGGGATACTAGAAACAGAACAATACAATTGCAAAATGCAAAAATTCCATTTAGGCTCATGTTCGAATATTTTTTCTAATTTTTGGATTCTACTCGGTCCAATGCCTAACTTCTATCGAGAATAATTGATATTTCATTTTCGATCAATGTACAGATCATTCTATTTTTCCGTTAACTCTCACTTGCTTAGCGATAATAATTTTTGTATACACAATTTTTCATTGCTAAAAGTTTAATAACGAAGCAAAAAAAAATTATCATTAGTTTTTTTTTTAAATATTTATTGTGTTTAGATATGAATATACAACAACTTTGCCTGGAAGACAGTGAATCATGTGTTACTTGTATACATGCATGTATTTATTTATTTACGCATTTGAGATATTGGATCTCGGAAAGAGGACCTTGAGAGTAAACTTGCCTCGAGGTATGGTGCGGCTGTTTCCTGTTTTTATACACGTACTCCTGGTTCTTTTACTCACCCAGTAAGAAAGACTGTTCGAGCTCTTCGTGAATCCGTGTTGAAACACACATGCTACATGCTCCTCTCGAGCGGTCGATGCGCTCGAAAGTACCATTTTTTATGAAGTTCAAGTTTACCAAGCTGACCAAACAAGGGGAGCTAACCAGTTTGCAGAAAATGCCTGAGATTCTCACAGCTGATCGATTGCAATTCAATCAAATTATAATAAATCGCTGACTTATAGCGCTCGTTGCTATTCATATTTCTTTTTTTCCCGGTGATTACGATTTATTGATTTATTCGTAATTTCTCTGTTTAAACAACATTATTTAAAAAAAACTATTACACCTTACGACTCCGATCGATTTTTTTAATCGAGAATAAAGAGACCAATCATTCGTATTTTTGTATTGAAATTTTTTTTGTTTAATTTTTAATGCTCCTGCGTATGCCGTTGCCAAATCTACAGAATTATGCGTCGCTATGATGACGGCTTCGGAAAGTCGTTAAATGTCGGTAAGTGTAGGAAAAGCTGAAAGTCGCTGGAAGTCGCTGAGAAAAAGTTTTTTTTTTAATTCTTTAAAAAAAAAACAAAATGAATGATAATTTTTGCACTTCGTTACGAGATTAAATAGGCAAAGAAAAAAAGTATCAAGTACTAATCAGGTCCTAAATTTTATTTTGAGTTAACTTTATTATTATTGGTTTATTGACAAATTAACCAGCTTGAATTTTACGCGTCGACTGTATTGTCGTTCGAAATCATCCCATGCCTCGGAAATTAATTGAATCGTACTATCTACAGCATCTTCGACGCTATTAGATATAAAGGAACTTAAAGTGGAAGGCTGTGGTTCTCGTTGTGTGGTGAATGCGTAAGTGTTCTGGGCACCGATATTTTTCAACACGTCTTCTGGTAGTTCGTAATCGATGCAACTCTTTTGAGTTCCCTTCAAAGTGTACCTGATCATTGAGATGGCATTCAATGTTTTAAGGCGTATGTTGTTGCGGAGCTTTGACTTCACTAAATTCATAGTGCTGAAAACTCGTTCAATTTCTGCATTTGAATGAGGTAACGACAAGTACGTAAATGCCAGATCACATAATTCTTCAAAAGGATTATTATTTCCGGCATCTTTGTAATGATTTACTTCATTCCAAAATTCAAGCGTATTTTCCGTATTTTGCCACTGAATGATATTTATTTTTGGCTACTGTATTGAAATTTTCTCTAAATTTTGAACGCCTTCAATCCCTACTTCTTGTGCCAAGTTTAGGATGTTATCATTTTTGTTTCTTGTTCGCAAGACTTCACACTCACAGATAAACTGTTCATTTTTGTTAATATTTGAACATTTGAAGAAAGTCCATTCCGTAATTCTTTGATTAGTTTGGCTGTGAAGTCAACGCATCTTTTTTTGACCAAGCGAATGTTATCTTCAGACAAGCTCAACTTTCGAAGGCAAGTCTCAAACGCATAACCAAGGGTAGCGTAAGGATTGAGGTGGTTTTCTTGGATCGGCGTGGTTAGTACGTTTATTTTTGCATGTGCATAAATTACTCCTTTACATATGGATTGCAATAATAAAGTTAGACTTTCGACTAGTTTTGTTGGATCGGCATTTTAAGATTCGAAAATTTTCAAAGCTGCTTGAACTTCCGACAGTACGCTCTGTGTAGAAGTTTTATTTACTTTTGCTTAAAGAAAAATGTAATTTTAGTTCGTCCCATTGTTGTAAAATTCGATTTACTGCTGGCTGTATCGAAAGCCATCTGGTTGCACATACTTTCAAGATCTTCAAAGGGTCTAATCCACAATTTATTGTTTCGAATATTTTTGCGATATTCCGCTTGGCGTTTGGAAGATAGAGAAACCCAATTATAAGTCTCGCGTATTAGATACTGGATTGTCCGTGGCAAGGTGTTTTCGGAAGCGTGACTCATTGCAAATTGAAACATACGCATCGCACGAGAACTAGATTCGATAATCCATGCTTATTATTTAAAATTTGATACAATCCATTGTTCACGCCGGTCATCATGTTGTACGTCACGTTGTGAAAACAACTCTTTTCTTTTCGTCGCACATTTTTACGCCTGAAACAGAGAAGAATACATAAATTAAAAAAACAAAAAAACTTACCAAAGATAAGTAAGATAAAATTAATATATCAATAGGCGCGTGCTCCGGAAAGAATTCACGTCGTTGTCGTAACCTGTAAATAGCAAATAAGTCCTAATAATTATCAAAATTTTCTAAAGTATTTAATACCTTTAATCTTCCGATATATCTGAATTCAAAAAATAGTTTAAGTGTAAAAAATGTAATAAAAGATATTTACCGTTACAGCCTGTAGAATAAACCACTCTGTAGTTGAGTTGCCTTCGTTGAGTCAGCTGCACCTGTAAAAAAAATATTAATAACAAAATTAATTGATTAATTAATAACCAATAAATTTGGTAATAAGTGTAAGAAAAGCCTCTCACCATCTGAATAAATTAAGGAGAGGTACCTAAGTAAACAGCGAGAAAAACAGGTAAACTTCGGGAACTTTTATCTCAAAAACTAATGTTTCGATTAG
>JABSMR010015483.1:0-10554 GCA_018902295.1 Dusona sp. PSUC_FEM 10030013 | reverse complement strand
ATTTCGAAAGGTAATTCCATGCTTTAAATTTCTTCTAGATTGTCAGATGATTTTCTAGTAAGCGTGATGAAAATTTTCAACATAAATGTGTATCCATAAATAATCAAATTAGAAAGTCCAATATAATTCAGAATTCAGAGATATTACGACCGTGGCAGAGGGATCCGGAAATCGCTTTAATATTTTTATCGATATATGATGGCAACTAATAATTGTTTTAATTGTAAAATTCACGGTGATCTCGCCAGATGCCATCGATAGTTTAATATATTTCGATGGAATCTATTAACAGCATTGGAATTTTGATGTAGAAGGGTTAATACATTCGCCAATTGGGGAAACTGACATTCCGGAGCCAATAAATGCACCAATTCGGCACTACTGGAGTATTTCTGCCACGTTCGTCATTCTCGTGTCTTTGTCCCACGCTGAAACCTGGTCCAGCTTTACTCTATTCTACATACTCAAATATAGATATATATACGAACTATATACTATATATATGTGTTGAACAACCCCTAACAGCAGCAATTAGTCGTAGATCCCGCGTTCTACCACCATGCATCCTTTCTCTCAGCACCTTTGCTCGAGTTCTCTTTTCACAAGATTTCCAAAGCCAAAGCAATATATGTCTAACTTTAGCGTTTATCCTTATAGTATATTCATCCTGCAGTACTCTCGTAAAAACTATCCATTACCATATGTGCCAACAAGGCTCTCTGTGCACGCTTTTATTTGTTGGTCATTCATTCAGGCTTTTCCATTTTGCGCTTGAGCTTTAATCCTTTCGGGCTGTGAAGCAATTTACCCGATCAAGAGGCTGAAGGACAGAATGGTGAGAGTGCGTCAAATGACGATGATACGGTGACTTTTATTTTTTAACAAATTCTTTTCAATTTCCCGAACCTAAATAATTCCGAACCCAAATAATTGATAACATTGTGTTCATATATTTTCCAACATAGGCTACATAATGAAGCTTGTACTTCACAATAAATCAATTCCTCGTGACTAATCGTTCTCGACTATACGCAATAACTAGTGCAAAAATATATTCAACTTTATTCAAGTCGTACTATGAGGATCGCGCTTTGATCTCGGTAGAAAAACCATTCCTCGATTGCATGATGTATATTATTCTTCCAAATTATGTGGCTGAGAACCATCAAAGATTCGTGGTAAACGAGGCACTGCCTTTAATCGATAAAGGCCATTGTAGAAATTTATTCATACACAACCTTTGGTTATTCCTGTTAATAGCTGCAGCCCAAATGAACAAATTCGTTTCATTATTTATTAATCTAGGTCCTTTTTAATTTGTTCAAAAAATATTTATATCCATACTGCCAACTTTTTCTTAACTGCGGTAATTTCACTATTTTTCCTCTTTCAAGCTTATACTCGATTGACGTTGCACAATTTTTTTCAATTTTATTGAACCACCTGCATAAAAATTGAATATATCGACTCGGAATACTTTGTTCGATTTATACAAAGCTTATCTCATTCTCATTTTTGACGAATTTCCTGACCTATTTAGATTCGTTATCTGAGATAGCAAACGTATTTTTATGCTACCCAAATATTTTGAAACGGAATATTTGGAACATAATCAGTTGTAGCTGTAGTTTTAAAGAGCACAACCAAAAAGTGATTTACAAATTCCACAAATGATTTAAACAGGCTGAACATAGTCCCGTCTTCAGAACAGAAGATTGTCTCTTTGTACTTCATTCCAGAAAATCTTCAGGCAAAAACGAAATAACTATGATTGCCAACGTGAATAATTTCAACAATTTTTCGTCATAACAGACGAGGGTCTTTTTTCGAGAGGAGCTCAAGTGGAATATCGAGAACTTAATCAGCGTGTTGTCAAGCCCTTTTTTAATTTATCTGTTATTAGCAGTGGATTTCTCCTTCAACCTTTTCCACTCAAATTGCAATATACACACATATAGCAAATAATATCGTACAACCACAAGTTCGTTACGGCGCTTCCGATAAGCACTTTGTGCGCATATAGATGCACCGTTCCCTCAAGCAACGCCCATTTCTCGTCCTCCTCCTGCACGTGACATTTCCCGATGGGAAATCAACCATTATCAACGACCTATTAGGTTAATGTTGAATTGACGATTCCAGAACGCGGTAAAATCGTCATTGCTCTTCCGTTTCCGATTCGCGAGTCAATATTGTATCCAAGAGATGAAACGCACACACGTTCATGCACAAAGTTATGAAGCATTGCAACGCATTGCGACCACGGCGTACAACGTACGTGTGTACGCGAGCGTGTGTGTGTGTGTGTGTGCTGATCTGAAAATATTGATCAATGAATAATTAAACGAAGATGATGACAGCTGATATAGAATTAAGGGGATGTCGGGAGACGTCTCCTGCATCTCTTAATATTGCAAACCTTTCAATATCTTAATCTATTACTCAAGAAATTATAAAAGGTACGAAAAAAATCCGATGATTCAATTGCAATAATATATTCTATTCGACATGTGGGTCGAACATTATAGAAAACAAGAGGTTTTTTAAAAATTACTACGTTCGCCGAAATAGTGGTATTCAGTTTCTGGAAAAATCAAACACAAAACCTTGAATAGCAGTAAAAATATTTAGTCAAGAAAGTCGGTAAACGATGGATGGGTGGGTTAATGATAAGGCTCGGTAATATTATGGATAAATTATTTACTTCAATAACAGAGGCAATTTCTTCCCCATATACTTTTTTTCGAAGTCAGATAAAATGACCATCAGATCAGTCAAAAAGAATTGGACAACAATCTGTAGACGTTGAAAAGATGATAGACAAAACGAAGATATTATCAGAAATGTTTTTGTTTGTGTTAAACTGCAACGAATAATCATTATGGATTTAGTCCTAAGAGCCAATATTCAACGTTCCGTGTATGAGAATCATTCTCTTGTATATATATATACTTTGATGCAAGGTCCCGAGGGGCTTAATTATCAACCTGTCCAGCCTAGGTTCTCGTTACTATGTGTTTGAATTTGTGTGGGAGTGTGTGTGTGTGTGTATGTGTGTGTAAATGGGCACGTGAATGTGATGGTTGGTCGTGGCGTCGGTATAACGAAGTTTGAGGTTAGCGAGCGACAGAGATTCATCTCAGCTTGGAGCTGGATTAAGAGGCGAAGGAGGGGAACGTGAGCTATGTCAAGACTACACTCGGTCAGCCCTACGCCGGGAGCTATCGAATGCATCCCCTGGAAGCTTGTTCCCAGCTTGCTAGTCCGACCAACATAAGTTCAGGCAACACTGATGAGACGGCAATCCTATCTGGTCATTTTCGTTCCACTCAACGAATAATTCGATCTAGCACGCGTATACTTCGCAGCAAGAAAGCATTTTTCGATGTTTTCCGACAGACAACAAAGTGAAAAATTAAAACCGCGTACTCTATTACACAGGTTGATTCAAATACTACTTTTTTTTAAATGATAAAATTTGGGAGTAAAAATAAAACTTTGATCCGAGTGATTTAATTTACTAACAACGATCTCTGAAAATGCCATTGAAGTCAGACTAATTTCGGTCCAAACGTACAAAATGAATTCACTATGAATAGTAATGTTCGATCTTCAAATACATCGAATTTCATTCTTGCATAATATTCTCCGAGTAACTATTCACATTTTGAAGGCAAATTAATTCAAAGCGTCAACTTTTTTGGCGCATGACCTTTCGAAGAAATTAAAGGTTGGATGATTAATTAAATTTTCTCGATACAAATATTATTTTTAGTGGGCTATTTCGAAGGCGCTTTTTGTGTGTTGTTAACGCGAAGGATATTTTATGAGCGGCAGTTGAGAGGCTCAAAGTGCCCACGTAAAATCTAATTATAATTATTTAGTTTTAATAATAATTAACAAGTTTCGGAAAATCCGCCAACGATATTGCGACGCACAGTTTGATTAAGGTTTTCCGCCCATCGTCCCTATCTTTTTTTGCATACCTTTCTCAACGTCACTTCGCTGCTGCAAAATTGATTTTGGGAGAGGCGAGCGCTGCTCGATCCGAAAGCGCTGGGTAGGAGCGTTTTTCACTCGATCATGCGATTGACTGAATAGTGTATGTGCATGTGCGTGTATATAAATACAGATATTTTTAATACATATACCCGTGGCCGGGCATGTGTCGAAAAATATCAATGTGCTCAACAGAGGTTGAAAATCGATCGATCACCATACTTGCGGGACTCGATCGAGTTGACATCAGCCTCTCGATTGAACGATTATCGAACGAATAATAAAACTTTCTGCACTCGGTGTTCATGTGATATATCTGCTTGAAATTCTGTGCTCTTCTCCATTTATGTACCAATTTATTAGGTTTCGTTGGTCGTCGTGAAGCTTATAAAATTAAACGATGGTGTTAACATTAGCAGTTTCATGTCAGGGAAATCCTGGGTAATTGAGATATACTTCGTTGGAATTTATCCAGACTGTATGCATAATAAATCTGATTAATTAAACGATCGGAATTGAATTGTTTAATATTATTTGACAATAAGTATTTCTGTTTTATAGAAATAATCGTAATGTTTTCGTCCGATATTGACGGGTATGGAATTTTTTGATGCCAACACCTTGACGCCACGAACCTTTGTATATACATAAACCGGAAGGGAAGGTGGTAGACAGGATGTGTGACTGGGGTGTAAAACGCTCGACATTAAATCCGATAGAATGATTTATATTCGTCGCCCTGGTATGTGGGTGTCGGAAGGGTAGGGGGTTGAAGCATGTGCTTCCATGGCTAGCCCCACCGAGAAGCAGCAGGCTGAACCGATATTGGTTTTTTTTGTATCGTTTGCGTTCTGGCCACGCTATGTATAGCTAGTCGACCTGGACCAATCTGTATACTGGTTAAAAAAATAAATATGCAAAAAATATGGGTTTATGCTCAAGCCCGGTGAATACTTTCGCATTGGAGATTTTCAATTGCATAAGAGTTTATCCTAATTTTTCGACGCTAGAAATATTCCGTTTTTGGATAAAGAAAGTTTATACGAGTTTATTCCAATTGTTTTTCATTTTTCATCTTTTGGATCGTTGCGATTGGACCGATTAAAAATATGACCAATAGATTTCCATTTAAGAGGAAATTCTGTTCTACCGGAAACGATCCTCGATAAAGGATATTTATTATAAATTACCCTCACACGTGATCGAGAAATTCCAAAGATAGGTTATTTTTTATCCATGTACACATTCATGTATATAGCGAAAAATAAAAACGTATTTCTATGTCGTATAAGTAGCAATGCCCGCGTTGACGCGACAGTAAAACGAATGGGGTTGAACGCGTTGGTGTTTTGTCGCGTGTCCGTTGTATTATGCAATTCCTACTATACGTTGTCTCATGTATATGCATACATCGGTATACCGGTATTATAAGCTATGCTAAAACTGAAACTCGCGGGAATGTCGGCGGAGAAGTTTCACGAGAGCTCAACTCTTGTGATTCAAGCTTTTCACATATGTTCCTCTGAAACACACTCTCATATGGGAGGTACAGCTTGTTACCGTCACAAGACCGAGTATATTCATCCTGTTCAGTGACACTGAGATCTGAAACAGATCAATTCCACTCGTATTCACAAATTTTTATTATTATCATTTTATTATTAACTTTTGCATGACAAAAGTTGTAAATTCTCAAAATGAACGCCTGAATTTTGAATACAAGAACCTTTTCAAACTACTTGACATAATTTTTTCAATGTCTGGGACACGATGATTCTTACACAAAATTTAATTATATCTTGAGACTTCTTTCAGTGCACTTAATAACATTTCCCAGCTAATCAGAATGTAATAGTCAATCGCCATTATGCTTTTAACACTATTTGCGATAAAAATTACCAAATGAATTATATTTCGACAAATATTAGATTCTTTTACACTTTTTCCAACTTCAACCATTTTTAAATTCCGAGTTCGATTTCAGCATTAAAAAGATCGCCATGAAAGCATGTTCCGTCGAATTGACTTCTTTCATCATCGCGGGTTTTTCCATTCCAGAACAATTCATTTTACATTTACTCGGTGATGGAAATTTTGCCAAAAAATTCATTATTCATTTTTTGTTTTTACTGTTTATCAGTTATTGTCGACATATTCTGTACGTAAGGAAAATGTGCATAGGTGTGTGCTCTGATACACAAATTTGTGGTAATACAAATTTCGGTACCCGTGATACCTTCATCATGGGTGAATTCGATTCATCCATCGGCAAACAGAGCAGGTTAGATATACAATCGTTAAATCGATTGGATGGACACGTTTATATGGGTTATTCCTTGTCAAGTTTTGATATGTCGTGAATGGTTGCCCTTCAAATTTCAAACATTCTGTTTAACTCAAAACAATATTTCGTTAAATTTTTCGCTATCTTTACAACCAATTGTTTATTACAAGTTATTTATTTGTAATGAATTGGTTCTCTGTAGAAAAAAATGTCGATATGCTACATTTTTATATGTACAATACTAACAAGCAGTATTATTCCAAAATCCAGTATCAAAAATAAGTAAGAAACATTTATTGGAAAAATTAGTCATACGAGCTTAGGCTTATATATTTGATAAATTCGAAGAATCACAACGTTTCGGATTTTGTCAGATTTCTGTAAATTTAGATTAGAATACCCACCGTACATAACTGTTTACACGCCCACATGAAGACAAATGTGGAGTGGTGTAAATATTCAAATTCACAGAATATAAATTGCTATCACAGTAAATAATACAAGGACGATGAGGACCAAATAATCACGACAGTTATGCATTCGCCCCTATCATTTTTATTTCTGAAAACACTTTTACGATTTCTTATTATTTTTTTTACTATAACACGTCCAAGCACCGTTTGCACGATCTAACTTTTTTAGAAGCTTTTCTAAAGGCCGGCAGGAGGCAAATTTGTTTTTCATTCGTTGAAAGGACTGATCGCTTATCAAACACACAGATGGCATCGATTTTTTTATTCTCTGTTGCGATTCGCAGATTTCTGCAGGACATCTACGTCCATCAGGATCACGGGTTATACCATTGGTTATGCTGTTGGTAACTGGCAGTCACATCAATTTTCGATTAATAAACATAGCTCAAACCCGCAGTAATTTTTAATTAACCTTTAGAGGGATGAGCTATGAGGTGTCACTATGCGCTATAGGAATTTTTCGAAGACGTACAAATGACTGATCACGAGTTGCGCCTGTATTTAGATGACTCTTCAACCCCCTAAAGGTTAAATAAAAAGTATTAATTGAAAATCTAAATAAATATGTAATTATTCAGATTTTAGATGAAATTTTATTAATCAACAATTTATCGTAAGAACGAGTTATGAATTATCTAATAAAAAAACTAATTCAATTACACCAATTCATTTTTTGTTCATTAAGTATAATTTTCACAAATCTGTTTTTTTCTCCCCTCGTCGGATAAATTTTAACTCAAAGTCCCACTTAATCCACTGCAGGCATATGTACAAACCACAACGAGATGATGCAAATATCTTTCGTCACGAATATGGCAGAGATTTCATTTGATCGATAATCCACACGTTATAATACCGCTAAAGCTCCCTCAATGATATAAAGTGCTCAACGAGCTAGCCCACATTTATTTTCCGTGTAAATAAAAATACATAAACACACGAAGGACGTATTTAAAATTAAAAAAAAAATGCTCAATGTTATATTACACATTGACCATTATGGCTCTACTGTGAAACTCACGAATCTACTTGCTAACTTCACAATAATGATTTGCCTCTACTAGGAAAAACACGTCGTGTAACGTCATAACTTTTCATGCTCAGATTAACAGACATTTTTCTTTATTAATTCATGCACGCGAGACAATCGAAAAAATAAGATTAAAAGAAAAGTTTTTAGACAAGTCAAACAGGGTAGACAAGAGATGAATGACAAAAATGTATATTACAACGAATTCTTTCACACAGCATTTTTTTTTTCTTCTCGTTAAACAATTTATTGATTTGAAAATATTCTTCAAATAATTAAATCTAATTACTCTCGATATTCTGTTTATATAGCGATCGTCATCATTTTTTTAAATTTATGTGTGACTTCAATATGATCCTGTATAAAGTCTAAATTGATTTCAACCGTGTTAGTCTACTTCAGGCGAGTCCCTTGGGCTTATCATGTACGATATCTTCTCATTGACCACTTTACCAAATGCTTATTTCTTATGTTCTTACTCCCTTCTCCTTCACTGTTATCGTCATTTTCCACACATTAGTAGTTTTTCTTGTTTAAAGCTGTGTAATTACTTTTATCCCTTACTATCCTTCTCCCCTTTCCATATTCGTTTTAAAGAGAATAATATGCTGAAGAATGAAATCCGATCAAATTTGACTAACCACTTATTTATTGTTGACATATTTATATTTTTTTTTTGTATTGTGTACTTTTCTCAAGTGGCGTGTCCAGAAATTTTGCTCAGATCATCGTGACGGAGAAAAATAAGTACAAAAATAGAATATCATTTTGGGAGTTGTGAGAGTAATTAAAAAAATAGTCGAAAAAATCGCAGAGGGCGAGGTTCAGATGTAGGTCGAGTTGGCATGGAATTTCTCATGCGTATGTATATGTATATATGTAATTTGTCTATATGTACGTGTACACTATATTTTCTGGTTAAGAATACGCGACCGCCTCGCTGGTTTCACGTGTAATAGTGTCTAATCACTTTTTCGAAGGTACTCAACGGATTTCCTACCCAAGAATTCACTTCTCTATCTTCTTCCTGTGAACTACTAAGCTTCCTGCGATGAGTTTCTCAAGACTTTTGGAGTCCATGGGAACAATTTCAAGGAGATGGAGAGAGTACGGACTCTGAAAATAAAGTCTCGAGATCTTCACTACTATTGCACAGGATCAAAGAGGACTGAGAGACGATAAAGGTCGGAAACCACAATAAAACTGTTTTCAAAAAGCGTTACGAAATTTGAAGATTCTCCTACGTGTTGTGCGAGGACGGGAAAGATACAGTCAACCAAGCAACATAATGTATACTTAAATATGTCTTTAATGTTGATATATTAAGTCAAATACGGATTTTCACAGCACGATTTTAGTCGGATTTCTAAAGGCAAAATGTTTGTCGTCAGCATAAATTCCCCTAAATTCCTATACAATCCGATCTTTGACTGGGCACAAATCAATAAACATCGATTTCTCAGTCCACGTCGATCTTTCGCGTCATCATAAACATAAAAGGACACGGGAATAAGCATTTTACATTCGTTCTTTCTATTCGCACACCGCCTCCACTTAAACTCGACAAGGATCATAATAACCTACTTTCCATTCGCCTCGAGGGCTAACGATTTTAGCACTCGTCGTTGATGTATATATTATAGATATACATTACACATATATGTATCTACAGCCACATTAACGCGACTCGAAATTCGAATATAATGTCCTTATCGTTTCTCGAGCTTCGTGATATCGCCCGGAGAAACTCCGAAGCGCGGGGTTCTCCACTGCAAAATGCGTGGAGAGGGTGTTTTGGCGTTATCAAACAAATATGATTTCTACACCATTCCACGGCTTTCGCTCCCTTACTCTATCCCTTTCTCACTCCTTTCCTCTCGCTGTCTTTCTATTTATCGTATTTAGGGAGTGCGATATTTTCGACTATCTCGATTTAGCGTTGCGAGGTCGAAGGGTAGCCGCAACTTTCGTCGAATGAGCAAATACATATATTATAAATCTCCAAACTTCAACGGTGTAGTGATTTTTCTCTTAACCCTTTTTCATCACACGTTTTTAATAATCCAGAGAACTCGACGGTCTTAATAAATTATGAGAAAATAAATCCAGTACTAAAATGTGATTAATTTGATTGAGCCATTTGTTTTTAAATCCAAGCAAGTAAAAGAAAAATGATTTTCTCATTTCATATCAAATGTAATCAATTATCGTCTGAGTAGTAAAAAAACAATGTGTGAAAAATATCCTGATGCTGTGCCGTATGTCACCAAACTTTTGTAATATTTGTTTTCGCTTCTTTGTAACATACGCTCGATCTAGTCGTCTTTTTTCCGCCGTTTCGATCATACGTTCAAAGTTTCGTCCCTTCGGCGAAGAATCGTTATCGCTTCGATGAATACTGGGCCCTTTACGGTGCTGACATTACGATCTGATACATATCTCTTCGCGAAACGATTTGTGAGGATAGTGAAGGGGATTTCGTTTGCTCCTTGTTCAAAAACGTTTGCAAAAAAAAGGTGCCGAAAAGATTTTATATTATAGGCTACATGGTCAGGATAGAAAAGACTGATCAAAATCTTGCATGCAAAGTCACGAAGAATCGATAAGGAAAAGTTGGAAAGAAAAATAATAGTTTTTTTCAAAGCGTATGAATATGTGCGATAAGCTCCATCAAATTTTATCATCGCCGAAACAAAATTAAGATCGTACAGAGTCATTTTGTATGTTTTTTGCCTAAACGCGACTGTAAATATGTGAATAAAAAAAAA
>JABSMR010015472.1:0-10554 GCA_018902295.1 Dusona sp. PSUC_FEM 10030013 | reverse complement strand
AATTGATTATTTGTATATTATCCATTAATTCGCTTTTTGGATGAAATAAATACAAGTATTGATCGAAATAAATTTATTTGGCTCAAAATTCATTTATTTGGCGCAATATCTTTTTATTAATTGCAAATAAAAATACATATGACTTAATAAAATACGATTATTTAGATGAAATACATTCTTTGAACAGTGTACGAAGTGGTGAATTAAAAATATGAAGAAATGATTGACGAAATAATGAAAAAAGGGATGATCCATTTGACTAAAAATTCGAACGTCGAGGAAAATTCACGACATAGCTGTTTATTGTTTTGAATTACAACGTACTGAAAATGAAACGTAATTCATTGAAATTGGATAAGAGGTCTACGACTTTTTTTATTTGATCGGTCCATACATTAATACGAGACATTCCACGAATTGTTAATGCTTGCAATTCGGTATTGTGAATGTTTTTCCCTAACATTTTCACGCCTCGTGCAATGTTGATAAGATCTGATGACATGTATATTTTTCGTCATGTCACTCTCAGGTTGTTTTTCTCTTTTTTTCGAGAAAAGCAATGCTGCTCTCACCTAGATCTACATATTTCATCTTTTATTTAAAAAGTAAAGAGACTTTTGACAAAAAGATAAGCTTTAAATAACTTCGCTTGAATTTAACTTTAACCCAGGTCAAGAACGATCGGTAAATTGAAGGAAATTTTGATCTATGAATGAAATTATATTGACATCAGATCGCGACACTTTTTGCATTTTTTTTCAAACGTTTTTCGTTCACATAAGTTTTCATTAACAAATGTTTATCAAACGTGACTTTATGCTACACGATTCTCTTCGTTATAAAAAAACGAAAAGAATAGTCTACAATTAAACCCTATTATCGGAAATGGAGAACATTTCGTTTTGGAGAAACTGTTGGGGTAATTATTTACACCAGTATAGTGTTTGAGGGCAAAAAATTAATTGTCGAGCTCTAGGGTTAAAAGTGGAATCACTACATTTAATTAAAAAAATAAAAATCAAAAAAACATCAATAATTCATCATTCGATTCCTTAATGTTTCAATCAAATTGATTTACGACTTGCTTTTTATGCATAAATAGCTGCATTAATATTATCTAAACTATAAAAAGTTATGCGAGAGAAAAGAAACTATTCTGTGCTGCTTTTCTACAAAGTAATCGATTACATATAATTATATACATACGTGCTTCAAACTGCATTCTTTAGATTCTTCGCTGTGGCTTATCTCACCTGTTAAAAGTCAAATGCAAGATTCACACTGATACGAGCCTGAAAATCCAGTTTTTTTTCGCACTCAGCTAAGCCACTGACACATTTGTGGAAAACTAACAGAAAAATGGGAAAAAAACGAAGAACCATTTATCATTCTAGCGCATCAAAGAGTCATCTGGATTTTTGCTCATTTGTCTCATCTAAGCTTAGCTTAGACTCTTCTTACAATGTTGAAACTTTTCTAGTTGCCACTTTTAATGGATTATTACATTTTTCAATGTTTCGAATGATTAATAACAGTAATTATATTAATTTAGCCATTAAACAATATCGAGTCATTAAAAAAAGCGAGTTAGCACTTAATTTGATTGTTAATTGTTTAATTGACCTCTTTCATTCGTATCTATATTTTCAACATTGAAATGGCAAATGTATAACCTTGATCGCCGTCATTCAACTCCGGACGGTGTTTTTCCGTGGCATTGTCCGTTGCACGTCGGATGAACAACCACAAGAAAAGATTGCCATTTCCTATTCTCTAGGGATAGCAACATTAAACGGAAGAACTTGAACGAGGAAGGCGGATTTCGTCAGTGGCATTTTAAATGAGAATTGACCGTGAAGTGCATTTCGAGTTAGTCACATTGACCCCAATTATTATGGTTCTGTATTCAATTAATATTTGCGACGTGACTGGATGTAGTTGATTCATAGTTTTCGTACTTAATCACAAACGGGGCCTATTTTTTACTCCAATATACATAAATAATGGAAAATGAATAAATTCATAAAATAATTCATATTAATTCGAATGTAAATTCACATAAATAAGAAAATGCTAAAAAATCCACTTTTGTCTTTTTTTCAAAGATTCATCGCTGTAAATTTGAAACTTTAAAATAAATGAGATTGTTGATGTGCTCGTAAATAAAATATTGATGTCTTGAAAGTAAAAGAAAATTCACGCGGATCTGCGACGGTGGATACTTTACATAAACGTTCCATAATATTTCAACCAAGTCAACGTGTCACTTGTGAGAATATTTGAAGAAAATTTACTTATTGATGTTGATAAATTAGTGCGGACAAATTTCGCCATCAGTGTTTAATTCTATTGCGGTTGAAAATACGTTCGTTCGCGCACGTATCACACGTGAAAATATAGTAAACTAGCATCGAGGCTGCTGGAGAACTGTTTTTTTTCTTGTCGCCTCGCTGCCGGATATTATTGGTTCATTGGAAGGATGTGCAATGGAGCGTACGCCGTCAGCAAGCCACGAGGTTAATTTGATGAATGAATGAAATTATCGGTCGGAGTAAATCCGTTGAATTATCGTACGAATTAATCAATTTCATTACTCAAAATCAATCAACAATTAATATTTTTTAAATATATGACATTAATATTCAACATTCGTTCTCCAATTGATTAATTGATTAATTGATAAAATTACAGTTATGAGATTAATTCGATCGTTTTATTTGTTCATCGCTACAGGCATATTTATGAAGTAAAGAAAAAGATGATTTTCTCACCACCCATTATTGCGTAATAAGAAAATCGAAAGATTCGTTACGAGGGGACGAGTTGGGAGCGCAGAATCTCGCGGCTTTCCCTTTTGATTGAACTCTTGACATCGCATTGATAAACTCGCTTGACGCGATCAAAATCCTCGGTAGAGTCTTGACGCGGCAAGTATTGAAAATAAATGTATGAAGCCATAAATACTGTGTACGAAAGAATTTTCTCGCCTCAAACTTCCGCACTGTATAGTTGAATTTCCTAGCGGCTTTTCATGATAACCCGGCCTAGGAAATAATCTCGGAATTCATTTTTTCTCTTTTTAAGACACTGATAATCGGACCATTCGGATCAAAATTTATCAGGGGTTAAGTACGTGTAAAAGTTATTTCAAAAATGTATAGAAATTTATTTTCACAAGCAGTGAATCATGTGTAGTTTATAAATTACATAAATATACGTTAATTACGTTCATTCAATTTCGTTTATACATTTTCTTCTTCTATTTATGTTATTGTATTTATTTGATGGGTGTCATTTTTATTGTTAATCATCGATCATCATCGATAGTCCTTTGACCTCATTTGTCAGGTTATAAAAATAGCAGCTGCTGTTAAAAAAAGTGAGCACTACTTTTGATCGTCCTGATCGTCTTTCTATGTTCATAAACGCCTACATATTTGTATTACGATGTTTTAATGAGTTGAGTGTAATATATGGAAGGCATCAAGGATTAATCGTGCGAGGACGGGGTCAAGACGATTATAGCTCATGCACGAGATCACGAAAAGGATAACGTAAGGAACGTGCCTCTATCGTACAATCTTAAAGTGAGCCTTGAATTTTCGAGGTGTTTCTCAGTCTTTGTTATTCGTCAGACATATTCTCCCGTTGTTCTCAGACATGAATATACGTGTTAATTTTTCTAAACATTTTCAGAAACTATATTTCATTGTAACATTTTCGAAAATAGTATTTTCGCTATTATTTCTCCGGTTGTTAAAATCAAAGCTGAATGAATTAATGAAAAATTGGGGATAAACGAAAAATCCAACGTTATTCGTGAATTAATCGCTTTTTTTAATGATTTATTTTCACGATTTATCAGCTCTTATTTATCTTTCAACCGGAAGTGAAAGAAAATACAGATGACTCTCCGCGTGAGGCGAATTGCGAAACATTGATCGATATTTGCTGTTTTATCGTTCGATCCGATTCTCGGAGTTTAACGAATGACTTTGTACTAGAATTTAATGAATTAAAGAATATTAAATAAAGAGGCACGTCAAAGCCATCGTCACGTTCAACGAAAACATCCTATGACGTCCAGTCGAGCAATTATGATGATGATTGAAGATTCTTCACGATCTTGTATCTTCAATATTGTCGCGTATTGTCCGTCACGTTTATCTTTAATCGTAACTGCGTTAGTTAATTTGATATATTTTCTATATCCATACACGAACGCTTGGAGCATGAGACACATGTAAATTTAATATGAAAAGTTGAAGTTTCCTCGCAGTGAATCGGATGCGAAGAGTTCCCGGATCTGATAGCAAAGGCGCCATAATTAATTCGTTTTTCATCCGCATTACGATTCAAAACCTTGACGTGTGAGAAATCAGGACATTAAACGGACCATTTGGTCCTCGTTGATTAAAAACTGAGCCTCGTTAATTGATTGCGATTAGAAAATAAAGAAAACATCTTTTGACATCAATTCCGATCCGTCAACTTTCTCCAAATTGACATCCGTCACAAAATCAATAAAGCACAAAATATTTCGAAACATTATTTATTGCTACTTGTTTCGAAAAGAGCCGAGTGTTTTTAATTATAAGGAAATGATGAGTGCTCGATCGATAGTCGGGCAAACATGCTCAAGAATCTTCGGATTTTCGCGTATATTCTCTTTTAAAGGATACAGAATCTCACAAAGTTCACGGAAGACTTTCAAAGAGTAGTTGAACCGTGGATGCCCCAAATCCCCCATTTTTCTGACACCTTGTACATAACCTTTCTTTGTACATCGCACTTGCCAAGAATTTGCTGAAGATGCAACACGTACGGCTTTGGGGCTCATCGGTGTGTAGATAACGCTCGATCCTTTTAGATCAAACGTACCGAGACTTTTCTCTTCCCTCGTTCGCATGAAATATATACGTTTTCCTTTCGTCTCAAAATCGCAGCATTGAGCAGAGATATTCGTTTTTCTGTATTCTATACCATTTCGAAATGATCCGGCCTTTGAAATATGACTTTGCCGCTCAAGTTTTGAACTTGGTGCTTTTGATAATAGTGTTTTAAATCCACGAAAGCAGTGGGTGTGTAAAAAATAGCGCAGCAATACTCGACATCGTTAGATCGTAGATAAGAACCTACGAAGTAGAAATAGCTCGCAGCAAAGCTCAGGCCTCTATCAACAGATAATCCGACATTTTACATCCAGCGAAGCTCGTCGTAAAAGCAAAAGCATGCAACTAGTTGAAACTTGAAACTTTCCAAATCCTCACGTTGTTTATTGAAGTCCACGCGAAATAGAATGTGCAAAATAATGAAGTTGGGACGTGAGAGAAAAATGAAAGAATCCGCGTTAGTTGAATGTCGTGACTCTTCAAGACGGTTCGTCATCCAAGAAATAAATGTAAAGTTATGATAGAAAATATTATTATTTCAAACTAAAAAAACTTTCAATTAATCAAGTAATTTCATGATAAAATGTAATCAATTCGATTATAGTTGCGATCAAATTGATCAATGGGAAGATACGAATGCCGAATAAATACAGGATCGTCCAAAAACGTTGAGCTGTCCAAATTCCAAAGACACCGTGCAAGATAAAAATTTGTGCTTCTGGAATTTGTTCGTAGAATCTTTATTGAAATTCAAGATAAGAAATAACTAATAGAGAAAAAACAATTAAATATTTCGATAGCGTACGTCGTACTGCACAGATTATCCTATGAGGAATGGATAGTGACAAGATGAGGACGATGGAAAATTATAATATCGAGATAGGCCGAAAAGTATTGGCTGTTTCTCGATGGCCCGATAAATTGGAAGTTCGTGGAAAAAAGTTGCCGCAGTACGTGGCCGGTTTGTCAGCGAGTCTTGGTGCATTTTCGGCGGGTTTGGTGTACGGTTGGACATCACCGGCGGGCGAAGATGGTGCGAATCTCGTGTATGACTTTGACATCGATTCGGACGATTTTTCGTGGATAAGTTCAGTATTTAACGTTGGAGCAGCGGCCATTTGTATTCCTATAGGTATTCTAACGAATCTCATAGGCCGTAGACGATCCATGCTGTTGATGACCTTGCCATTCGCAATCGGTTGGGCTTGCGTAATATGGCCGAATTCGTTGGGGATTCTGATCTTTGGTCGTTTCATGCTGGGCGTGAGTGGCGGCGCTTTTTGCGTTACGGTGCCGATGTATACGGCCGAAATTTCGGACACGGAAACTCGCGGTAGGCTCGGCTCGTATTTCGAATTATTGTTGTGCACAGGCATTTTAGTTTCTTACACTTTGGGTTTCTTGCTAAATAATATGCATGTACAATCGTTGATATCGGCAACCGTACCTCTCATCTTTTTCGCCATATTTTTCTTTATGCCCGAAACCCCCACATATTACCTGATGAAAAACGATGAGAAAGGGGCTCGGGAAACACTCGTTTGGCTACGAGGACCAAACTACAATATAGAGTCCGAAATGGACGAACAAAGAAAGACACTCGCCGATGCTGAACTCAATCGAGTCCCTTTGTTATCGGCGCTCCGTTCTCGCGCTGCTGTCAAAGGCATTTTCATTGGTTACGGTCTTATGTTCTTTCAATGTTTCAGTGGCGTCGACGTTATTATATTTTACTCGAATAGTATTTTTCGCGATGCAACAGGTCACGATTCTCAATGGTCGACCATCGTTACTAGCTCGATGCAAGTTACAGCGGTGTTTTTGTTTACTCTCGTCGTTGACAAATGGGGTAGGCGTCCGTTACTCACGATTTCTGGCACGGCTATGTTTCTCTCAACCCTCGTGTTTGGCTTTTACTATTATCTGGATAATAATGGCACGCAAATGGATCAATTTCGGTGGTTACCGATCGTCTGCATCTCCGCTTTTAATATCTTCGTTTCCGTTGGCTTCGATCCCATACCGTGGATGATGATTGGCGAATTATTCTCACCCCAAATCAAAGGCATTGCCGGAAGTAGCGCTTGCTTGTTAAATTGGCTCATGTCTTTCGTCGTTACGAAATTTTTCAGTGCTCTCAAAAAAGAAATTGGACCTCACGGTACTTTCTGGATTTTTTCTGCTATTTGTGCTCTCAGCGTTTTTTTCGTCATATTTGCCGTCCCTGAGACCAAAGGCAAAACCCTTGACGAAATACAAAAAGAATTGAGCTAATCTTCGAACAATCTCAACACTAAATAATTCTTCTGTATCTAATTGCGCATATTCACAAAACAATATCGTGCGATAATCGGAATACAAGAAAGAACTCGAAAGAAACGATAAGACCTTCAATTTTTAATTGGAATACTTGATAGACGATTCATCTGATTGTCATCTTATCATCGTTTTCAAAAACTGTGATCGGTTATCATTGTTATTATTACAGATTCCACACTTTGTCAAACATTTGATTAACCGTAAGGAATAATACAACGTTGATAATTATCGCCGCCTTAATTAATAACTAACTTAATTAATAAGTTAATTTACGATATTGTATAATTATTTGGTGTTAATTTTGAGTTACTACTGTAAATAAATCTTAATAATTCTTAATACGCTGCCTGTTTATTATTTACCTGTTTTTTTGGATGCTGGATGATTTTTAATCGTTTTAGAAATGTAAAATTTATTAAGAACGTCGACAAAATAAATCTTTTAATTGTAAGCAATAATGGCCTGAAGTCTTAACTATGCTATTCCGTAGGTGCCATAATCTCAACACGTTCTTATCGTAAATATAAAAAAAGCCATTAACACAATGTTGGAATGTTAATTTGGAGCTCGTAAACGTGGAATAACCGATCTTTAATTTCCCTTTCTACGTGATTGAAGAATATTTGCATAAGTATACTTTGAAATACGTATAAAATGCTACAGTTTAAATACTCAAAGTGCTATCGTAGAATTACAAAATTATCAAAGTCTCTATCGATGTTTTTTCAGATTTTTTAATACTCCATTTGATACCGTAAATTCACTGAGTCTTAAAACTGCAACGTTAATGCAACTATTGACGAACGTAAAGTCGGTTTATGTCGTCGCAATTTGAATGGGAAAAAAAATGTTTGAAAAATCTCGAACACTTCCACTGATTATTACTTCATGCTCTTAAAGTTACAGAAGTTTTCAAATTAGCGAAGACTTTCTACTCGATGCAATGAGGGTGTCTTGAATATACAGGGTGTCCAGTTTTTATCGTATTTTATAAATCTTTCGAAAATAGTTGGTCTGTTTAAAAAGTCTTTTTGACAAGGTTTCACAATTATCAAAGGGAAATACCACGTGGGTGAAGATGTCAAGTTAAGTAAATCTCACGTTAAATACAGTCATAATTCTTGATGAAGAAGATCATTTTTGTGGGTAGAAAGTCTTCACAAATTGGGCTTTTTCCACTAGAAACACTTTTATGGTGAAAACAAATTGTACACCGTGAAAACGACATGTATTTCCATTTTAAATCGACCCTCGTCCTTTCTGTTTACCATAAAGTTCCAACTTCATAAATTCGTCCAAAGACCTCAACAATTTCCACCTCGAAATCTTAAAACGTTGGTCCAAAACATTTTTTTATGTGCCAAATCGTTTCAAGGATACTTTTCTCCTTTACTGGAATTGGACACCCCATATACTCGTGTATATTATATCCATACATGTATTTGAAGTTCTCATCTGTTCGAATGCGCTGTCATCCGTCTTGCAGAAAATGATAAGCTGCAACGCACGTAAATAAATTTTCTCGTCGGTTGAATGATTTATTCACTTTTGGCATTGTAAAATTTCACTTTATCCTTTGAGAAGGGTTGAGGGACTTTCTTAAATTTCACCAACAACGTTCACTTTTTTTTCGATGCTTTCTGACTTCTGGGAAAATGAGGATATCTAACGCAATGAAAGCAAGATAACAGAAATTCGTAATTTTCTAGGTTTTTTTTTTTACTAAAATTGGATAATTTTAATGTTCTGTACATCTTTTTCAATTGATTCTTTTTTATAATTGAAATACTTAACTTTTCAACGTTTAATCTTTGAAAATCTACTTATCGTTGGAATGTTTACTTGACCGGAAAGATGTAATAAAAAGATACATCGTTGAAGGAAACACGTTGTCTGAAGATTGTAGGAGATTTACAGCTAGGGGGAGTCTCATGTTGCGTGGTCCACCTGGCTTATAATTTCTTCCGGCACGTTTCAAGGATGAGACAAGCTCGACGTATGAAGCAGTATCCCTCCCATCTCTCTCTCGTTCTACCTCTCTCACTCTTGACTGTTTGAGGGGGACTTTAAATATAAAACTAGGTCGAAAGGGACGCCTAATTTATTCGCGACATAGGTGGCTTAAGCTAGACAGAGCGGGAAAGACAGTAAATGGCCCTATATAACCCCCAAAGCGAGTGAAGCGCAGGAGAAAGAGAGAGTGTCTCGCAATATTGTTCCACTCTATCTGTCTCTCTTGATCCATGCTCGACTGTTTGCCATCCTCTCCCGCCAGCTTGTTAACCTAACGTTATTCGTTAAGGTTACACAACTCATATATATATGTGTAATATAGGATGTGTCTTAAAAATAGCGGACAAAATTTATCCGATGTCTAAACCATACAATTTTAGAGAGAAAAGTCCTTAGTAATTTTTCTCTCCGATATACCCTTCACACGATATTAATGAAATTAGATGTAGCAAATCCACCGCGGCAGGAGGAAAGTCGGCGTGGCGTCCTTCACCACACCCCTCTCTTATGGCGCGCCGGATTGAATGCTTCCAATTCCTTCGATACCTTGCTGACGGTTCAGCGGAATTAAAAACAATTGACAATTGTTATTTTCAGAACTCCACGATCTTACCAGATTTTACACTTTGAACACCAGTATTGGGACACCCGGCATATATATATTGTAGGCCATTGTAATAGCAGGGTCAACGACATTATCCGAGGTGAATAATTTACTGCGACATTTCTTCCGCGTTCGAAATTCTCTTACCGCCGGAGTCTGTAACTGCTTTATAAACGAGCTAGCCGATCGAAAATATCTAATTTCGTAACGAGTGCATACTTTTTATTTTTATGTTAAATTTCGTATTTTATTCGTTTCATCAATTTTCAATGTTCGAAAGAGCGTAACTTGAGTTATGGTATAAATTGATATTTTATTTCCTTACAGACGGAACACTCCGGTTTTAATACGTATCTCTTACCTCTAATCCGGAGAGCGCTATCTTTAGATTTTAGGATAGTCAGCACAGAGAGAAAACTTAATGTAGCCAAGAGCCAATTTCTGAGTTCATTCATTAACAGCATGTCCAGCTTTCTTTCACCCAATTCATACGTAACCAACCGTGAATTAAGCTTGTGAATACAGTGGTGAAATAGTATAACAGCTTGTCGGCCAGTACAGTTTGGTTCTACTGATCCACTTGTCCAGCAGAATTCTAATTTAAAAATGCACACTTGTACTCAAAAAAAAACTTCATTCCCTCAAATCAGCATTTTCAATATTATTCTTGTGTGCTGAGTATTGAAATCATAAAAACGTCACATTCGAGTATATAAGTTTGCGGAC
>JABSMR010015461.1:0-10556 GCA_018902295.1 Dusona sp. PSUC_FEM 10030013 | reverse complement strand
AAAAATGAAAAATATTATTAATTATTAAGTTGGCAATGGAGGAAATTTAATTGTTTTATTATTACATTGTTGAATATTATTCGTAATAATTGCAGAGAGTGTGCTCTGACATAAAATATCACATATGAATTATTACTAATGTCTTTGATTATGAATAGAAATTAGTTGTATGAAATAACGTAATATATATTACAGAGTATTTCTTGTGAGGCTATGATGCTCCTGAGTTATCTACTTTCCTAGATCGACTAACGGTACGGAAGATCGAGAATCCTTGCGAGATTTATTCCTGTCATAATCAATCACATTATATATCTTATCGATATATTTATCTGTACAATATCTAGAACATCTTTCCTTTGGTATATGAAATTATGGTGATTGTCACAACTCAGGAAACGAATAGAATAAAAATCCCCATTAGAATACTATGGGAAATGTCATGAGATGCGAAGTATGGAATTTGTGGAAAATAAACTGAAAATTAATGACGCGAACACTCCTCGAGCGGAGGCATTTATTCTCCTTCGTTCTCTCTATCGGTTAACGGTTTTCACGCGTTAAATTTCTCTCCTCATATATATGCGGATATATATGCGTGTACGCCAATGAACTGCCGTGAAATACCGTAATTGCTAACTGCTGTACGGTGTTATCAAACATTGCATTGAATATTGATGTGCGAAATCGCGTATTTTCATACGTAACCTTTGAAAGAGTCGATCGATCAGAATACTTTTTTGTCCCATGCGTAGTATAAATTTTTATGAAATATAGCAAATCAATTCGGAAATAAAATGTCCAGTGCAGTTGCGGGCTCGAAGCAGCTGGCGCAAAGACGCGGAAATGGCAAACTCGACCCTGGTCGAGAAGGATGTTCGCTGTGTGCACATCGAGCATACTCAATCCTATCGAGTTACATTCGCCAGCAGACACGTCCGTGAGTCAGTAAGACAAGTTCTCTACACTTTACAATATCTTACTTTTTTTATATCGTATATTCCACAACTCAAGTCATAGGCAAACGCATGCATATTAAGCCACTGTCCAATGCCAACATCTCAAAATTCCACGTTTCGTTTCATCATAACCAGAATTTACGTTACGAGCATCGATTTTTTTTTTATCATCATAATTTTTCGTCTTTTTCGGTCAATAATATTCCATTCGGTGGCCTTCCTCGTCAATAATTATAAAATTAGATTTTTTTTTCGTAAACACGTCGAAAAAAAGTTTAAATAATAAAAATAATACGAGCAAAGAATCGATGTTGATTTTGCACCATTGACGTACATATTATTACGATATACCGATGCATGTTGTGAGAAAAGTCATTGAAGGGTGTCGATCACGGAGCACAGTACCGCTTGACATTGTGCCTCGACTTAACCAAGTCTCGTACTATCGGGTTTCCGGTTGATATTCATGTTACTTGGATGAGCTTATTTGGCTCGAATGCTTCCCGTTCTTCAGCCATATCGGAGTTTTTGAATATTACATACGTAACGGCTCTGCGAATATTGCATATTTATTATGTACTCGGTAATGTATTACGAGGGCTTTTTTCGACACGTTTGAAATTTAAATGACAATTGATTGCCAAAACCAGCTGATTGTCTTCAATTCCAATGAAATAATGTTTGAAGGAATAGTGATTTTATTTGGTTGAAAGTTCACTCGATCATCGTGAAAAAAGAAAGTATATATGATATTTTTGGTTCACGAAGGGAAACCAGACGTATCGTTCAGTAATCAAGCATCAGAGATTTCTCTATCGTTTCTCCAAGATTCGTTCTCTCATCAAGATCGACCTCACCGTCGTTCACGGCGTCGTCATCTCGCTCGACGGGTTCAGCGAGATCGATTCTTGAACGAGTTTTTTTAGACCAAAGAAGAGCAGTCTTCTCTCTCTCAAAGCGGTTTTATCTATTGCCCGTTCTTGTTTAGCCAGGTGTTCACAATTTCTCGAAGAGCTTTATAGAAAAATGCGATTTAAAAAAATAAATTCGGGATAAAAATGACTTTTAATTAACTAGTGAAAAGAATCTGTGTAAGCAAAAATTCTTTCTGTCGAGCCAGGTCTTTGCACTCTTTTTAAAATCTCGGAAATCTTTTCCCATAAATTTTCATATAAATATGTATAATGCGTTTGTTGGCGAGTTGGCATGAGCGATGTGTACGAAGTGAAAAAAGAAGCTTCTCATTTGCCATTCGACTCGCGTGCGCAAGGCCAAAACGCACTTTATAAATATGAACGGGACTTTGAAAGCCCGGGACGAAAATCTACGCGAGTGTGCTGCCGCAATAATAAAGTTACAAGCGAAAACGTGCCAGAATGAATAAAATATTTGAGTAAATTCGATTGGAGCAGCAGATTCTTATAAAAACCAAAAAAAAAATGTTAGTCAATGATAGCACGTGAATGTACATTATGGAGATTGCAAAATGCAAGTGTATTGTTTCTAAAACATTAACCGAAAATCGTCGAGCCCACGCTAGGTCCCATTTTTTCGTTGCTACTCGTAAACAAAGTTAAGAAATGTAAGAATTTCGTCGAGTGCGAATTTTTTTCTCAGGATTCACGAAAGTAATATTCATTTTGCTCTCGTATCACATACGAAACGTGTATGAATTCAGAGCTGTATACGTGTATAATACACTGCCCTCGTTTCGTCGTTGCCTGTGCTCGTCGAGTTAATTGCACGTTCCAAAGTATATACTCCGCGCCAGTGGATCTGGATGCAATTTTCTCATTCCGAGCTACGAAGCCTTTGCATCTCTTCCCCACGCCTGTGGCCACCGGTGAATTTTTCACCGCGATATATAATTGCTGGGGATCGTTTAACTGTATTATAACTCCTGTCTCGTGTTATACCCCGGTTGTTCTGACGTTCGTAGAGCAGTCATCGATACGAGAGATTCAACGCGATGATATAACAGCTACAATGCAGCATAAACCCTCACCGTATATATTTAAAAGACTGATGTGTACTATACACGATGCACTCTCATCACTTCTCTTATCCTAAGCCAATTAGCCACGTATTCACCGTTAATCGGATTAATTTATACAGAACTTGTTAAGAACCACTTATGAGTGCATGTGTGTATGTGTAGATATACACTTAGATATTATGATGATTGTCATATTGGCGTCAAAACTCCATCAGCTGTGTACATGCATTCACGAAGAGACAATCTAAAAGACATGGATTCTCACGAAAATTTATCAGATAATTAAAAACGAAATGTTTTTTTCATTTCTTATGAGCAACTTATTATCGAATTATTACAAAACTGCGGTTAACGTGTGTAGAGTTATGTCTGAACGTTTGAAAGCAGAATTTATAACTTGGAAATCTAATGTTAAAATTTCATAATGAATTTTTGCTTGAGCAAACGGTTTGCGACATGAAACGAAGTAAAAATGTTGTCGCATAGAAAATCATTGCGTTTTTGCCAATTATTCAAACTTTATGCCTCGATAATCTATGCATTGCGCCAGTCAAATAATTGCGAGACGCGCATAATTTTGCAGTAAATTGTTGGGCATGAAAAAAAAGGAAATATTCTCTGTTGCTTTTCACGTCATGGAGCTTTCGTATAATTAATCTCGTCGGCGCTGTATGACGCGCAATGGCTTTGTGAAGTATCGAGAAATCTTGATATTTAGTCACGGTGAAAGCCGCGAGAGAGATGGAGGAGAAATTCTATAATGGGAAGCTGCGAGCGTGCAATACCTGCTCACACTCCTGGAGGATCACTCGTAGTCCGCATACCGGAAACTTCCAAGAGTCACACTCTCTCGTTCGAATAGATTAGTACTCGATCGAACGACTTTTTAATAATTATACATTCTCGAATAACGTTTCGCGATGTACATTTGCGTGATTATGTCCGGCAAGATCTATCGGAACTAAATTTATAATGATTTACATTTTCCTACGTTCCGATATAAATACCGTTATTTTCTTCTCTCTCCCGACCGACATCGATATAAATATATTGTGAGAACCGTGTCGAAGATAAAATGAGGAAGAGCGAGCGTGTATAGGGGCGAGAAAATTAAAAGAATATGTCTCTTTTTGTTATTTATGTTTTTACATATTTCCGCAGCCTTGAATTCTCCCTTCTCGTGAGAGTAGTTATTTTCTTTGGGCGCTACTCGTCTAATTATTATTTGTTTATCATAGAAACATTATTGGTCAATTTCGATTAAAACGATGTTATAAACGTTATCGATTTTTCAAACTGAAAAATGAGTATAAACAAAATAAAATTTGGCTAATGGAGAAATACTAAATTTGTACGTAAATAAAATAAAAAATACCCGAAAGATTTTGGTTCATCATTGTGGAAAGTTAAGCTCTCGTACCGATTCCCCCGGGATTCACAGTCTGTTATCGAGTCTTCAAGAGCAACAAAGAGAGAGAGAGAGAGAGAGAGAGAGCAAAAGCGATAGAGAATAAGTTCATTAACTTGATACGGAGTTGTCGCAATTGGCCTACAAAAAACGCGTGACTACCATGCACAATAATAACATATACACATATAAACGAAGACATACATATCGATGAATTCACGAGATATCTAGCGACACATGTGCAAATGCACCGGTAGATCGTTCTGATGAAAAGACTTCCCCTAGAGCTCTGGATCGACATTAGTAAGCAAGACACGTGACTCTAGCACGTTTCGATGTCACGAAAAGAGTTATAAAGAAAACCGAAGAAAAAGTCGAGGAGAAAACGTAGAAATTTGTAATTTACATTTTTCGGGCGACCCACTGATCGTGAGCGAGAGGGGAGAGCGATTCTCTGATTTATAATCGAGCAAGTTCAATGGATTTCTCTGAATTTTGCGAGAAAAGAATACGATCAACTTTGCCAGGAATTTAGTCTTTCCGAAATGGAGAAAACATCGGTCGATATAGATCGACAATAGTAGGAGAAAATTCAAATGTTTTCGATCTCGCTTGAATCCCCTCTGTTTTTTTCTTCAAATTAATCAAAACTTGACAGAACCGAGAAATGGCTTTCCATTACTATTTAACGACATTATCATTATCTTCGTTGATCGCGACACGATTAGATCAAAATTATAATTAAAAAGACGCTAAAGGTTTCAATGAAAGTGACAATTGCATCACTTTTTTTTTCGACTGAGAATTCTAAACGAAATTCGCTTAAAATGCCCTGTATTGTGGTTTATTCTCGGTCCGTTTGAGCTCCGATAATCAAGATTCTACTGTAGGCATCTTTATGTATATATAATATGTAAATACAGTTTAGAATCGAGCCAACGATTCTACAAGTTGGATGAACAGGTATGCAAGCAGGTATAGGCAGTGACCGGGCAAGGGCGTGGTCGTACACATTGCTGCAGTTTCTGGTGTCCCAGTTTTATTCACCCGACAGAGAACCCCGTATAAAGAAAGAAAACCAGCTGTCGAGACGTTTAACGAAATAAAAAGAAGGAACGAATAATATACTTAGATAAGCTACGAAGATACCGGCTGCAGCAATAACAACAAAAATTACGTTACACTTTGTGCATGAAAGGTGAGATTATGGTGCAGGAAGCTAATGTGTGACCCGGATGGTTAATAATCCAAGTAATTACAGGTGTGAAGAAACATTAGGATTGAATATTAAACATCGTTGCACAGGGAGTTGAGGCGGAGAAAATATATTTTTCCCCCGATAATTTGTCTGTCAATTAAAAAACTTTTGGAGAAATAAATTAATTGATATTGAAGCATTAAATTTAAGTATCGTACCGATTTTATTTATTCATTTGGCTATATTATTTTCACCGCAGAAAATACTGGAATTATTTATTTTATTTATTAGACGTATAATAAAGAATATGAAAAAACGTTATTTAACAAAACTTTCTATTCAAAATTATGCCTGCCGACTGAGTTTCACTACTTAACTATAGAATGTTCCGAAAATATCCGAATTCAATCGAACCTCAGTTTGGAGTGGTCAAACAAGTTTAATTGACTCTTTCGGAGTGACAATTTCGACACCACGCGCCACAGGCACAAAGCCACGTAAGAGGGTTCCGAATTCTTTTAACACGGTGCTAAACACTTTAGAACAAACTGGACAAATTTCTTCGTAATCATTTTTTATATGAGCCCCGTTGTTAGTCGTATTGTTAAAAGAAATAAAAAAAAAACTTTCATTCGCTTTACAACAAAGATTGAATGTCTTTGAAAAACGAATCGTAATGTAATCACTGTCGCCGGACTGAATCCGATTTAATTTCAACACCTTTTTCATCTTCATAACGAAACTTCAATTCAGTGAATAAATGTTTTTTCATCTCTGCGAATAAATCATTTCTTCGTTCCGAGATTCCACAAGGGTGCAATTCAATCGCGGCCATACAATTAATTGTACATCTCGAATATAATACTCGTGGGGGCGAGCGCTCTAGCAAGCTTTTGAATCTCTCCGAGCATGCTGGTTTCTGCGACATTCTGTGGTGGCTGCACTTCTCTAAATAAAGAGTCCGTACCGACAGTACAATGAGAAACGAAAGGGAATTGTGAATTCTCCTCGTTGCATATATATATATACACCATTGTTTATATTGTGTGTACCGATTAGATCGATTACTAGCTAACGAAGAAACTTACACGGTTTTATTCTTCATATTACGTCTCCCCGCATTTTCCAGCCTCTTTTCGTCTATTTTATTTCTATATTCGCCTATTTTAGTCAATAACATTAGAACAAATAATAATTACGAAATTTCATTCTTATAAACTGTTTGAAACCTTGCCATGACGACATTTTTCAATCGGATTCAAAATTACTTGCACAATTGAAGAGTAAGAACCGTCACGTAATTGAGGTGGGCAAAATTTGGTAAATCATGGACAATTTCAATACTGAACACCACTTGCTAAGTTCGAGTAGGCTTGATCTTTAATCACTCATCTCTCTGATGCATAAAATTATATAATTCTAATGTTTACTCATTTTGGTGTCGTTCGTTAATTATATACTTGATAAATTTCTTTACAAACGTGATTTTCTACACGTTATTATTTGAATTATTTATAAAATGCGAAAAAGTACTTGATTTGTTTCTCTTTACGAAGCAGTTGTGCATGACATAGCAAAAGTGGGATCAACAAACGATTCGAAACGGGCCAATCGCGCCCACTTGCATACCGCGACACCTACCTCCATCCGCAACCTACCTAGATTTTCTACCTCGCACAAAAGATCGAAACGCACACGCAAGCGTATAAGAAAACGGGAGGAGAAAGACGGAAAAGATCGACGGTTCTTTCCAGCCTCCCCTTTGCGTCCTCCGTCAGTCCAATACAAGTATACGCGCGAATGTCTCTTACACACTAAAATCGTTCACGTTTACGTATTGAAAGTTTCCTTGAGAATCTCGTCGTCTACCTCAGAGAAAATCGACTTTACCATTCTCTTCGATCACTCGTTCCAACTCTTATTGTCCTTGCCTTTACGTATAAAGAAAGAATAATATTAGAGACAAAAGTATTGCGTTATCCAATCGTTGACCGGCTTGAAAGATTTTTTCTTCCAACGGTTAATCGCGTTAAATAATTTTAGAACCTTGATCAGATAAGGCTGTGGACAGTTTGATTAATTGAAAATACCCGCCCAAAATCTTCTACGAATAAAGAAAATATTGTATTATTTTTTTATGGAATAATCGCAACGTTTATTTCACCAGTGGCCATTTTTCGTGTACATGGAAATAATATGCGATAAAGAAAAAGAGATAACGGTACGTTGCATCCGGTGCAGGATTTTATCGTTTTGAAGCTGGGAATAATCCTAAGTACTCACATATTTATCACGTGTGAATAGAACTTTAGTTGATGTGCCGGCATGTTCCCGGTATTTTGAGCGGCGATACTATAATTAGACGTACAAATTGCGGAATCATCCGGGTGCAAACTCGAGAGAAAAAGGAAATAGCGCGTCTTCGCCCTCGTTATTTTACTCTCGCGCTTCACGAGGCAGCAACATGTGTAATAACTCATATCTAATTTCAAGAGCTCACGAGCATGTGGAGCTAGTTCTATGTTACATGTGTTGTTTTTTTTTGCCAGCTAGATATTCAAGTATCAAAAACAAGTCAGGATGAAATGCCACTATTATTATTTGATAATAATTATCGTTAGATTATTATTTTTAGTCAATTAATTGTTATTACTTAATTATTACACATTAAGGAATAACTCGAGCCAATTATGATACTTACGTTTTCTGGTACGTTCGCCTCTTATGCCTATGAAGTAGTCCTGCTTATGGAGCACATGAACACTTGAGACGCTACAGATCGTCCTCCGAGAGAGTTCCGGAGCGGAAAATCCCTCTCGCGTTTTCAATTTCGTCCTGTCTAATGATTTCACGTATAGCACACTCGATCGTACTTTACCTCTCCTTAATAAATAACAATATCACTTCACACCCCGCGAATAAAAACTGATGTGAACCAATGCAGTTCGTTTTGAGCTTAAAGTGCAGTCAAGTAATTCGAGAATCGGATATATAACTGATGACTGATGCAGGCTGATGAAGATTCGATGATTTTAGTTTATTATATAATTATTTATCTGTCGAATGAATGTAAAAACTATTGTAACGGACTTTTGAACGTTGATCGCGGCGTTTGTTTGAATTCAGGGTCACGGAGCTCCTTCCCTCCGGCCCGACGTTTCGAGACTGAGGCCTAAGTCTTACGAGGACTCTGGAGAACGGCGCCACCACCGTCGTCATTATACCTTTACCAGCCCACCTCGAGAGAGGCTCAACACAATCTTTCTCTTTCTTTTATCCGCGATCGTTTCTCCTTTTCTTGGCTTTTCATTCTGTATGTTCCTCTCTTTCTCTCTTTCCTTCTCTCCGTCTTTTTCTATCTTTTTCTCTCTGTCTCTCTCTCTCTCTCTTTCTCCAAGTATGGGGTTCTAGAGCTGGGCAGCTTGCTTTCTTGGTTCTCCGGTGAACGAGTATATCCTTCAGGTAGAGAGGGTAGGAGGGGAGTAAAGCGAGGAAGAAGAAATGAGTTTACAGCAGAGAGTGGCGTCGAAGCAATGGTGGAGGAGAGCTCGTCGTTTCGCTTCGAGGCCCAAACAAATCGGCTACTCTCGGTTATCTTCGGCTTTCCTTCGGACTATCACACATATCGGTAGGCATTTATATATATACGTACGTGTTTATATTTAAGTTACATATGAAACTAGCGAATTATGTTGATATCGTGCGTCTGGGTTAGTGTGTTCACAGACAAACCGTCCTTGAATCTTAGTTGAGAGTTCTCTGTCGCTTATCACAGATTTCATTATCGCTAATCACGTGATCCTCAGCAACTAACCAGAATAGCTTGAGTTGTAAACATTTTTCAAATTTTTAACGTCTTTCATTCAGGAAAAGTTTACGTATAGATATTCGGTGAAATTGCATTTATTTTCTCGTAATATTTTTTCGAATCCTATGAGCATTGTTTTTGGTTTTACACAAAAAAAATATTCCTTTGCAAACACCAGAAATACAATTGTAAATATTTTTCTTCCAAATATCTTGAATTAATAGTCGAAAGTTTATAAGAAATAAGAAGAATATATGACTCATAGACCTTTGTCCATTGGCGTGAATACGCTTTTGCTGGTGATTCCATCGCCGGAGATGTCGATGCCCGCACAACGCAGCGAGTCATTTAGTCATTTTATACTGAAAGTTACTGCTATTCTGTGGTCCGGAAGAAATTAGTTTATTAAGCTTTTTGCACAAAATCAAAGGATCGCTAAACTTTTTACAAAATTTATCTTTTTTTCACTTTGAAGTTCCAGTTTTCTAGTTTTCAATCTACATTGGAATAACTTTTCGAAATTGCAATTTTTCATTTATCTATAAAGTGTGAAAAACGAAATCACAATATTGTTCATCGACGTTGCAAGCGTGTGTGGCGTGCACATCATTTATTCTATGAATTTCTTGGGTGACGTTTGTCGACCATTTCTTTGGCTTCAAATCGCATTTTTTTAAATTGCTGTGACACTATTCCGTAGAAAAAACTTTTCTTTCATTCTTGTCATTTCGTAACTGTGTTTGCATAGCTTTTCCGGATCCGCTTAGCCGAAACATTTCACATATTAAAAAAGAATGTTTAATTAATCAAAAAATAAATAAATTGAAACCCAAACCCATACACGGACGATCCTTAAAAAAACATTTTTTAAGATACTTTTACGACATCATCAGTTGGAAATAAAAATCTTTTATTATGTTTTTTCGAGAGCTTATCAAAGCACGAAACGAATGATTTTTCGTTTACCCCGATATCTCGATATTTTAAAAAAATGGTAAGCCGTTCAAAGCCCAAGAGTTTCTTCGAACCCGATTGGCGTAACTCCAAAAATCCTGAGTTTTCATATGCTTATAACTCAACTGCAAACTGCCGATCACATGGATTGTAAATACCTCAATACCCAAAAAATAAAAAAATGGTTAGTCGATTCAGTCTTGTTGTGATAAATAAAATAAATAAATAATAAT
>JABSMR010015450.1:0-10557 GCA_018902295.1 Dusona sp. PSUC_FEM 10030013 | reverse complement strand
TGAAATAAAAAATAATAATAATAAAATAAAATGTTTTATTCTTAGTTATGCACAAACTCACAAACAAAACGACAAACAAATGATCGTGCACAAACTTAGTTTGTCGATTTTATTTCGATATGATCAAACTATTGGGTTGGTAAAAAAAAGTCTTGCATCGTTGAAACCTGTATTTTGAGTAGAGTGTCGCAAACCTGTCTCACCAAAGAAATGAAACATTCTATTTATTATAATGATAATAACGAATAACGTTGGGAGTACACAATTGTTTTTTTGTATCCTCCATAAATGATTGAACGGAAGGTTGAAAATTGATTAGACATTTGAATGAAATAATTTTCGTGCCTGACCAGTTGTTGGGAGTATAATCCGTGAATTTGTAATCGATTCTATAGTAGCCGGCCGGTGTTTGTACGTGAAGCCATCCGAATGACGAGGGGGGCTCCCCGGCTTGAATGTATTGATTTTCAAGCGTTGCACACGTACAGGAGAGCAACATAAAACTCTATAGATAGAACAGCCACGATGAAAACGCTCTTTCTCTTCAACCCCTCGTCTCTTTTTTTCTCTCCGTGTATTCTCACGCGGACTGTGAGTATGTGTGTCTCTTGAGGCTCTTTAATAGTCGAGAACGACGACGGAAACCAATTGGCATGGGCCTATTCTCTTGAGGAGATTCAAAGCGACGGAGAAAATTTCCCTTTTTTTTCACCTCTACGGTTATCTCCCTGTATTTCTAGGGAATGTGCCATGGAAATTTCCCTTCGTTAAAAAGCACGAAAACGAATTAGTTGTGTGTACGTTTCTCTCTCATTCTCTCTCCCCCTCTCTCGCCCTACCTTCGCTCGTACAAACATTCACAGCTTGTAGCTTCATCTTACTCGTCGATGGATAAGAATTTATTTTTGGCTTCGAAACGACACTGTCTAGCGGCTGAACACTAATCTTCTCGTCGCGTTTCTTCGAGGGATCTCTTTATTCCATAATTCCTCCGAATAACTGCTGTATGAAGTAAATAATTACTGAATAATTTAAACGTCCCTCTTTCCTTTTTTGTTTCTCGCGTTTCTTCCGTCTTTACTTTAGTCTCGGGTTTCAAGGTCAACGGGGTAAGGGAGCCGCTTTCATCAACTGTCGAATATTATGGCACTTTGGCACTATAATTTTTCGTGCTTTATCTCATCACCAGAACCCTCTTCTGTTCCGATTTTGAAATTCATCGTACTTTGTGTTGTTATGATATCGTAGATGTACTCAACTTGTTTGTTCAAAAAAAATATTGATGGCCGCTCGCTTTCAACAGACGAGATGTTCCATTTAATTTAATCACTTTTACAGTGTACACTTTTCATTATAAATAGCGCTAATTATCATGGAAATAAGTTGTAATTTATTGAAATCCCCTCTATGCATGGATTTTATGTTACATACATTTGTAACCAGTTTTTCATGTTTGTTCCTCGTTTGAAACAACGACATAGAAATTTGCATCTTTGAACGGAAAATGTTTCTTTCTTTGGCCGTTGGAGAGTAAATTCACAAAAGAACTTTGGAAAATACATAAGATTTAAGAGGATTAAAATAAAAAATAATGTCTCTTTTATTCCAATGATGAGCATTTCAAAATTGTTTGTATTTATAACTAATAGCCGTCTTCCAAAGAAATTGTCATTACAAAAAACATTCTTCATTCTTGCAAAAAATAATTTTGAAATTTTTCATCCTCGTTCAATTACCGTTTGAAAATTACAGATATTTTGGTGATACAAATTTCTTCCCAACTGCCTCACGAGAAGTTTCTCTTTTCGCTAGCATTTTTGTGGCATCATTGAGACGGAGGATTATGAGATACAGCAATTGAGCGAGTAATGACGTTGATAATTTTCTTTATACTCTCTGCTTAACGACTTAACGGTACACGAACTCGTCTAGACAGACAGATTAATGTTCCTAACGATGATTATTGATAAAGCCAAAGTACGACTGTCCATTGTTTCACTGGTAATTGTATAAACAATACTCGGAGGGTTTTCTATTTCATCTTTTGTACAACATCTCTCCCCGTGTACACCAATAAATACATAATGAAAATATGATTTTATTGCCTGTGTAACAATATAAAGAATGTTCCTTGCAAATTGCGGTACATTTTACCAGCACCGCCGTATTTATATATAAGAGCAATAGTTCCTACGAGATATTGCTTTAGCGGCCAAACATTTAAGCATGAATACATCGTTGGCCTATGTTTGCCCGGTTAAGTGAATAATAATTAATACAATATACTACGTGTTTAAACCATATGAAAAGTTGCTGTACCTCAAAATTAACAACTCTATTACTTTATGCAAAATGGCAATGCTCAGAAAATGAATCGAGAAGAAAATTGTTGAAACATTTTTCAAGTTCCTTTCAATAAATTTTTATTAATAAATTATTTGTTGAAATTTTGTGAGAGTATTCATAGCAAAGCTATCGATTAATTGAATTTCATTTTTTTGTGCAAATATCGATTATTATTGGAGTTTGTTTTAATTACTTTTTTTTGCTAAGATAATTTGTTTAATAGCTGCTTCGTTCTTTATATTTACATGTAATATCATTTGTTCCGTTAGCAAATTTACTCAAACACTAACGTTTCTATGTTTAAAAATTTTTAAAACCTTCATTTTGTTAATTAAATGAGAATAAAATAAGGTTTGTCTCATCAATATATATAACTATATGCATATATAAAAATATAACATATAGAACTGCAACCTAAATAAAAAAAAACCACGATTTAACATCAGTTGAGGTTCGTAAGAAATTAACCCTCAAAGTATACTTGGAGTCTAGAATACCTCAGCCAAAATTTGAGCATACATTTGAACACCCGGTTTTTCAAAACTTCATAATTTCTCCTACTATGTTGAAACATATTTTTTTTTTAAATCAAACTATTTTGTCTAATTAAAATACTCAAAGGTGATGCACAATTTTTTTCAAGCCTCAACTATTCATTACCTTAAACTTGACCACGGTTTATGTCACTACAGGGAAGTATATGTTTCAAGAATTAACCGTGAAATGTTATTATTTTAAAAAACTATTAAATCGCCACTCGTATAGATAAAAAAGAATGAATGAATGAATAAAGACCAAGGGCACGAAATGGTCGCATTTGCCGTATTCCAGCAGGTTAGAAAAAATAATCGATGCATTGTAAGATGATACAACAGAAATGTAGAAATTATTCGAAACAAATGTCGCGACAGAAATAGTATATAAAATTTTAAAAAAATAAAAAAAAAAAAACAATCGGGTTGATTATTTGGACAAGTTGACGAATACAATGAAATACACCCGTGCATGTAAACGACGAATAATGCAAATTCCAATGTGACTTACCTTCATTGTTTCGGAAATATTTTCTCACTTTTGAAATGTTAAGTATGATGCAAAATAGTTCTATTTTGAAATTAAATTTTGAGGAATAATAGTAATTATAAGAAAACTTAATTGTTAAAAATAAAATCTTTTTTTTTTTTTTCAATTAATGTCCAAATTATACCAATTTCGTGAACAGCTCGTAGTTGGTGTTTAAAAATAGTTATTACATTACCTCCCGGAAGATTCGAAAGCCTCTGGACTGCTGAAAATTGGGGTAATTCCTTTCACTCGAGATTTTTAGTTGTACTGAATTTTAGAGGAATTCGACAATTGCAAGAGAAAAAAACGATTGAGCCTCTCGCCGCCCGGCGGAGCAAAAAAGCCTCGTGGTCGACACCACGAAAAAAAAGAATCAGCAATAATCTCACTCTGCAAAAGGAAATTGACCGGTTGAAAGAATTTCGAGCGTCACGCTCGAAATAGCTAGGGACCGCGATTCTACCCTGAAATTAGTGAGTACAGTTATCTTTGATTTGAGTTTTGTTTTTCGTTAATATTTCTTTTCGGACGCGTAACCCGAGTGGTATAGATTTTTTTTTTTTCGTTTATTTATTCTGCAGCGCACCAACGTGTCAACTGGTACGTGGCCGAAAATGCACTGGCGGTTGTCGGCTAGTCGGCAAGTCGGCTCGACTGCTCGGCGTCCGGAGGGTGGTGAATTGGTGAAACGAAAGCTTTGGGAAAAAAGCGAATAAGCGGGAAAAAGAAGAATAAGATAGGGCAAGTCACTAGAAGCGCAGTTCGATCGCTAGAGATTTTTAGTAACAAATTTCTCCTTCAAATATCTTTGTTCAATGAAAGTCAGAATGTATTGAGCCGTGTATAGATATTATTCGATGAATTGAAATGGCAAATTTTCAATAAAAATATAGAAAAAACCAGCTAGTTTCCGGTGCACAAAAAACAAATAATCCTTTTGCGTCATGACTTCCGGCTTGGGGAACTACAGGATTTTCGCGCTAACTTCCGGTCTAAGGTATTTCGCATCTTGACCATAAGATGGCGCGAATCGTAGCTAAATGTAACGCTCCGGGCGGGAAATTTGATCGTGTCTACATTTAATCAACTCAGGTGGGCCCGATTGGTTAAGAGCTAAAGCTCACCTTGGAAAATTTTCCTTCTATCGCAGAAGAAAATGAACTTGTAATATACGAAATACAATTTTACTCTTTTATTGCAGCAAAGTTATATGTATATTTTAATACAAGTATGTTCGATGATCGACGGCGTTGGATCTGCCCTTTTTTTCTTCGCCTTTCACACACCAAACCACCAAACTTTCTTTTGGGTCCATTGCGCAGACTCCGTACGTTCATTCGTGCTCGCAACCAATCACGCGTCTATCATTCTCCCCACTCAAAGGGTCCGATCTGTGCGGAGAAGACCCTTTCTTTCCCACGAAGACTGCTCTTGTTCTCGGCTCTACCGATATTATAGTTTACGATCCGTTGAGTGAGAGTTCAAGATCGATAAAAAATAAACAAAAACCTTTCCCGTTTGGTACTTGAATCGTTTATAACACAATTAAGACCGGTCACAGTTTAGTTAAGAATGAAAATTATAAAAGAAACCAATGCATGCCCTGTTGAGTCATCCAAAACTATAATAGTACAATAACGTCGTTGTTCTTTTATTACCGTTAAATATTAGTTTATCATTATAATTTATTATGTAAGCACCAAATCGTCTCTCACGTTCCTATCGCATTTCTTTCCGATGTCTAATCTACAGCAAAATCAGTTTTTACTTATTATAAAACGGCGCGGATAGTTTAAATATAATTTTCGCAATTTAGCGGTCTTTTCCGCAAAAAGCAGCAACGCGCTCTATCGACGAATTCTACATTCGTCACATAAAATAAGAAATAAATAGCAGCGCGATCTAGCAGCCACGAATGGAAACCTAAAAATACCGTCATTTAACGTGCTATTTACTACAGGGTTATTTAACCATATTCACATTACGGTCTCATTGCTCATTGCAGAGCCATAATACGCGTCAAAAAAACAGTGAACTTTTATCATCTTAATCTGTCATTTAATATATTTAACAACTGAATAATTAAGGTCATTCCGGAAATCAAATTTCGACACGATGCCTGGGCCAGATTTACCTGAAGTACCCGTTCCACTCAAGGGAATACAGCATTATTTAAAAATTGCATCTGAACATGATCAACGTGATCCAGTTGTCAGTTATTGGGGTATGAACTAATACATTTTATCTATTTTAATTATCGAATTGTTAATTCTTTTTTTGTTATTACGCTGCGTTCAAAAGCTATCAAAATACACTCACCATATCATATAAATACACGTTGCTGAAAACTAAATAAATATTTTTTTATCTATCGAAATATATTTCGCATTAATGTCACATCATTTCTCACGTTTGCGCTGCATTTCGATGTTAATGAATTAATATTTTGGTTTTCCATAATGTTTGAGGTTATTAAATTCTGTCTTACGATAATTAACAAATAAGTACGTGTATTCATCCGTTTTTTCAAGATATTTTCAGTCTTATTTTTATAAAGTTAACTTTACTGTCTAAGCGATGTTTTTGCACTTATTTTTGCTAGCAATCGAGTAGGGCTGTTCGGCACAATACGGCCAAAATAATTGAAAGACAATCTTTTACCTGTTTGGCAAATGGGTAGCCGAGTATCCATTTTTAATTTTGCAGTGGTACCAGTCAATTTCTATGAGAAGAATTGTTTTGCCCGGTTCAGTCAAATAAGGGTACAATAGCGAACAATATAATATGGTTCTAGAATATACAAAATACAGCGTACTCCGATCGTACTAGTACCAATCGAGTACTTTCCAAGTACCAATTTTCTATTAGTTAACAGTTGTCTAGATTTAAATGGCTTTTAGACTGACGTTGGACATTCTTTAGATAACTATCAGATAACTTTTCAAAAATTTGCAGAAGAAAATTCCAAAACATTTATATAACTATAAAATAAAATATTAAAAAACAAACAAATTAACGTAAATGACACTTAAATCAAGTGTCCTTCCGATTAATATCCAGGTACGCGAGAACCTATGGATATTTATTAGGAGACCAAAATTTTAAAATGTATAAGAAGTTGAGTACTTTATTGCAATAATATCTTCATAAATATGCAGAAAAAAGCTGGATTTCATAACCATCCAAAGATCGGTCTGTATCTTAGGAATACCGAAACGTATGTGTTTTTCACTTTGTAGTAACAATATTTTTCACTGGATACACCGGGTAGTTGTTAACCAGTTAATAAATTAATCGAAACCCAAACTGTTTGTGGAAATCCTACCTCCAAGCTTGCTCCTGAACGATTCTTATATTCTAGGCAAATAAAAAAATATACTCTCTTATTTAGCTTTTTGTCAGAACAAAAATTTCTTCTTGCTAAAGTATTTGCTGTTCTACAAGGTTGAAAATTTGGCCATTACTTATAGCTGCTCAATTGGTATGTTATCCCACCTTAAGGTAGTCGTCTTGCCAAATAGTTTTTCTATACATTTGAAAAAAAAATTAGATAACATGTTCAAAACGATTCATGGTTCAGAATTTGCAATATTTCCTAGGAAAAATTGCATGCATTTTATACGAGGAGTGATTGAAGATTTGGCATTTTTTGCTAAAACTTTGAAACTTTCCTCCAGATTTTTCTTAGAAAATTCTTCATTTGCATTCTGACCGTTTAGTTTCAGAGCGATAGCACAGGAAAGTAAAAGTGAGTACTAGGATGCGAGGGAAACATTATTTCTCCTACTCTAAACTGTATTTTACTTATTTTTATAACTTTTCAATATTGCCACGGCGAGACAACTACCTTAATGATATTTAAACACTTTAGCGATATAATTGTTTGCCATGTTTTTCGTGAATCATGTAATAGAAGTTTAATTATTGAATAATCACTTCAATGTCATTGTTTCTAAATTAGTGTTTTCGTTTTTTTTAACAATCGCCATTATTTCAGCACGGTTGTATTCGCTTCAAACGGGACTGAAAATTTCAACAAAAACTCCAGCAGAGAATAACTTTTTGCTGAAATTAATGGACTGGTTGGAAGTTACAAAAAAATCGTTATCCGACAATGAAGCAATAACCAACGAAGTAGCGGCTCAAGCGCATTTGGAAAATTGGGCTCTCAAGCTATTTTTATATGCCGACAAAAACGATAGAGAAGGAACCTTCAACAAAAGTGTCATACAGAGTTTTTATACCGCTGGACTTCTCTACGACGTATTGACAACTTTTGGCGAACTCACGGAAGAAGCGGTACAGAATAGGAAGTATGCTAAATGGAAGGCGGCTTATATTCATAATTGTCTCAAGAACGGAGAGACTCCTGTTCCTGGACCCATGAAAACGGAGGGCGAAGATGACGATAATTCCAACTTTGATGTCGGTCCTGGACCTGGTAAATTTCAATCCTCTTTTTTTTCACTTTTTTACCACATCGGCTCATACCGTTATTATAATTAAACAATACCTTTCGAAATATTTCTTAAAGTATTTGATAAACTATCCAAATTTTGCTAAATATGTGCTTAAGACATGTCTGGAATTTGATTATTTTATTAAGAAAAAAATTCTCATTGCAGACGATTGTTTAAATAATAATATTACGATTTTTATTCGTTCGTCATTAATTTCAAACTATTAAGGATTTTTAACGTTATAAGTTATCATATGTATTGGAATTCCATGTAATAATTTCAAATACGTACGACGATATCGTACTTGTAGTAGTAAATTTCACTTGAAAATTCTTTTTTTTTTTACATAATTGTAATTTTTTATTTACCACTCGAAATTTTGTTTTATCGATTATTTTAATTATGCACTTCGGTAGAATAGCAATTTCGTACTGATTTATTGAAAAATGCGAAAAAGAATTTCAACCGCAATGGTTTATTTATTTATACTCATATTTTATTGAGAATTGTAAGGTTTCATCATGAACCATTCATCTCATTCATACATTCCAATTTCTACGCTTCATTATCAGTAAATTATTAAGCAGGTAGTTGCAAAAAAACGTGTTTTGTAGATGAAGACTTATTGCTCGATGTCGGAGGTGACGACGAGCCCGCGGAGGCTGACAATGGGGAAGGTGACTGATATATATAAATTATTCACTCAATCATTTCATTGTATAATCATGATTATACAATGAAAAATCTTTTTATATGAGAAAAGTTTAGGAATCATAATTTTCAAGAGTAATCTTAAGTAAATTATAATTTCGTAGAAGAATCTCAGACAGATGAACCACCGGTTGAGCCAGATAGCGAGACTGCTAAACCTGAGGAAGGTACCAAATTTATGATAGTGAATCTCTAAAAAATTGAGAATTCAAAGAAATTGTATTTCAATTATTATTAGCTGAAAAAGGGCCTGGAATAGATCCAGGTCAAATTGGACAATATCATTTTTACAAAAAACACAATAATCGGAGAATATTTCCATAGATTGAACAATATATTATTTCATAGAGGAAAATCAGGCGGATGAAATATTGGTCGAGGTGGAGGGCGACGCGATTGAGCCTGAACAAGGTACCATATTCATGATAGTGAATGTCTAAAAAATAAAGAATTGTCAAATCTTTTAGTTCAATTATTATTAACTGAAGAAGAGACTGGATAGATTCAGGTAAAATTTGACGAAATCATCAAAATTTGAAATGAATTTGAATTTCACAAAAATCAGCATAATTGGAGAACATTTCGATATTTTGAATAATTTATTATTTCATAGACGAAATTCAGGCAGATGAACCATCTGCCGAGCCAGAGGGCGAAACGGCTGAGCCTGAACAAGGTACTAAAGTATACAATAATGAATCCCTAAAATATTTCGAGCTGAGAGAATTTTCATATTTTTCTATTAATTAGTTGAAGGAGGGCATTCGGAGCCTGGAGTAGAACCAGGTAAAATGTGACAATATTTACAAGAATCAGTATTATAGAGAAAAATATGCATATAGGTTAAAGGAGATACATAATTTCATAGAAAAAAATGAGGCGGACGAACCAGAGCCAGAGGCTGAAACAGTTGAGCCTGAACAAGGTACCATATATTTAGTCGCAAGCTTATTATGACAAACGTCGTTATCTTTAAACAATGTTTTATTTATTGTTACTAGCTGAAGAAGGTCCATCAGAATCTGGCATAGATCCAGGTAAAATTCATTAATTCTGTTCGTATATCAAAATTATGATTAATTGTCGTATTGAAATAACTTGAATTTATTTCTATGCCAGCATCTGGCGATGGGGACATTGAAGGTACAAATTTCAAGCACAATCATTGTATTTAATCGCAAACATGTAGTATTTTGCCAATTTAGTTGGACAAATAATTTATTTTTGCAGCCGATGCCTGATTCAAGGTATCGATAATCTATTGCTTTCATCAATTGCACCCCGTCCTTTTACAATAATTATTGCACATCATTTAAATGCCAGTACCCTGGAAATGGACAATGAGATGGAAGGTTTTTCGGCTAATTCGATCGATGTTTCAATCCATTTTATTTTATTGCATTGTGAATAATAATGGGCAGTTCCTGTTACTTTACGTAAACCAACCTACTATTATTTTCTATATAAATAAATGAAGAATATATATGAAGGCATTTCGCACACTTTTACTCTTCAAAATCCTGACCCCATTTTATTCGTACGAATTTATTATATGTTTATCTCAATAAAAGTGTAGCTCTTTTAAGATTGTTACAATCGATTTACAACAAAAATGATTAACACAAAATTATCGCATCGATTTTTTTTTAAACCTGGAATAATTAACAGCTTTCGAGCGCAAGTTGTAGGGTCTCATTAATAGTTTTGTTGTGACAGTCATAATTTGCGAATTATCGCAGCTGGAATCGCGAATCGAGGCAGGGGTAAAGGAATAATTTCAAAATTCAACCGACTGCGATAATTGAAAAAAATGTAAAATCAAAGATCCCGAATTACGTGACTGAGCAGCAGTACTTCTTTTGTACGGAGTCTTGTATAGAAAAACATATTAAATACTTACATCGTACATACGAATTATAAAGGATCAAAGATACGAGACATAAGAATGGCGCGAAATATCTCTTATATATATATA
>JABSMR010015439.1:0-10559 GCA_018902295.1 Dusona sp. PSUC_FEM 10030013 | reverse complement strand
AACTCACGCGCGAACGTGCGCCAGATTCGTTTTCAGTTCAAGCAAACAGACGCTTCACTTATTATTATAGTTGTTATTGTTATAATAATAGTAATTATTGATATACTAGAAGGCCTCCGACGGCGTTGGATAAAGAGAGTTTCACGGGGAAAAGAAAAATCTTACACTTTAAACTGCTTACAAAGTCGAGAATCTATGAATCGAAAAATTGAGGTTAATTTCGATGAAATTTGTCTTGAAAAAATTCACGTGTAAAGAAAGGAAAATTGAGTTTTACATTTGTTTTCTATTTTTTTAAACTTTTTTCAAAATCTTTTACCGTGGTAATATGTGGTAATTGGGGAAAATGTTTCGATCGTTTGAAAGTTTATAATTTATGAGGTGTTCGAGGACGAATAAGTCGGGGCAATTGGTGTTTGTTAAATATTGTTTAATTGACATTTCTAGACGTTCAGTAATTAATGATGTAGCTTTTTTTTTTGGAGATTTTTGAAATTGATTAATTAATCACGATGATTGGGTGTTTCAATAGAAATGGAACGTTGATTTTTCTTCGTCAAGCTTGAATGCAAGCGAGAGAATGGCAACCCTGACCCTCGAAGGATAAGGAACTTTTCTTTCTTTATTTTTCTTTCCTCTATTGCTGATTAATCGTTCGTATTAGAACTGGAACTTGTAAAACTGGACCAAGGATATCGCAACGACACTCTTTCTCTTTGAGTCCCTTTCTCTCTCTCTCTCTCTCTCTCTCTCTCTCTCTCTCTCTCTCACTCACTCACTCACTCACTCACTCTTTCTCTCTCACCCCTTCCCGTTATCATTTTCTCGCTCCATCTGAATTAACATACCGAATTGTCATATGAAACACACATCGAAAGACCCCCATGGAATTCGCAACGACAGAGAGAGAGAGAGAGAAAGAGAGAGAGTGAGAGAGTGAGACAGAGGGAAAGAAAGAGAGAAACGAATGTGTAATGGACACAACTTTATATGGACCTCTCTCTTTTTCTCTTTATCTTTATTTATCTTTCTTTCAAAGGTATCTGATAAAACAGCACTTTGTCCACGACAACTCTATTCGCGCTGAATTGAATCGCAAAAGAAATAACTAGTGTTAAAGAAAATAGAAAGAGAGAAAGAGAGAGAGAGAGAGAGAGCCATCAAGATCAACAGCATCCAAGTTTACATCGCTGCGGTGTAATTTAAAATCTGTCACAATTTGATTCAACTTTCAGATCGCGTATTTTGGAGCAAAAGTCAAAAAAATTATCATTCAATTTCGCGACCTAATTCGATAAAATTGTTTTCAACAAATGTTATATACTCAACGATCGGATTTTTCGAAAAGGACAAAGATTTAAGTTTTTTCCACATTCTCACCAAAATTCAATAATTCGTGGCTCAATATAATATTTTTTTAATTTACCGCGAGAAGATAAAAATGAGGGTGGCCGAGACGGTTAGAACGAGGATTGAAACGGATGCGTTATCGAGCGCCATCTTGATCGCTACTATGCGATATCGTACGCGACTCTATCTATACACTGTTGAGGGGGGGATTTTTTCTTTCTTTTTTTTTTTACATGAATATTCATCGAGAGAGACCCCACGGCCCACTCTCGTTTCCCTCTCTCGCTATTTAACTCCTTCGTCTCCCCCTCACGTGCTCTCTCGTGCGCGAAGATATTTGGCTTAGCTATCTTACTATATATATAGCTAATTATGTGCGAGCGTATAGAAACATATATTTGTATATATGTGTTTTGCCTTTGTAGAACAACACATAGAAATTGTCTAAAAATTTGCCAACTCCCAGGGAATAATTATAAATTCTCGTTTCGTATATAGGAAACAATGTCTTACTAATTAGCGTCGGTAAGCTGTTTCCTAATGTGTAATCTGATGCCAGCCGAGGTCGTGAATTATTACGTCTTAATGCACATATCGTACATTTAATTTTATTTGTCCAACGGTCAAACCAAAAAGGAAAGAGAACGAGAAAACGAAAGAGAAAAAGAAAAGTGAGATAAATGAATGAAATAAAATTTGAGGTATTTCGAATTTTTTTTAAAATAATACGTTTGCTCAAGATATCGTATAACTTTGGTAATTTTATAATTATACGAATACCGCGGCTGTAATAATTCTCTTCATTAAATTTTATGCGAGCAAAGTTTCGAGGCAATCTTATTAATTAAAAAGAGGAGAAATTGAACGCACGGTTTATGTGTTTTAGACATTTATTTTTTAGTTTACTCTTTCAAAATGGCATCAAATGCTCGAGATATTATTCGTTTTGATGAATTGTTGTTTCTTCTCTTTATTTTAATGAATCACGCGTACAACGGGATTACGTTTAAATATCATAATATTACTTTACTATCAAATTCCATGCATGTTGAATTTTGAATTAAAAAACTAATGTACTCGTTCCCTCAAAAAGTGATATTTCATCGTGAGATATTGATAAATAATCGAAATTTTTGTGAGTTTGAGAAATCTTATTTTTCTTTCTCTTGCTTTTCTTTTTCTATTACGGTATTTATGACAATAGAATTATTAGCGGTATTTTAATTGCTTCCAACAACGATATATCAAATTTTGTGTTACGTACATTCTGACGTATCATCGTCTCTAAACTTCAGGATCTTGAAAACATTTTTGTCTATAGTGCCTTCAAAGACAGAAAAGAATGAGTAAAAAAAAACGTCTCTGCGATTAAATCTTCCCGCGGATAACAAACGTCGCGTTCTGCCGAGAAACGGATCGTCTTTTTTACGGTATAACAGGTCGTGACACACAAGCACACACACAAACGAAAAAACCCCACGACAGCGATTCAGTTCGAAATTTATCCGTGACAAACGATTTTTCGAGCTCAGTTTTCCTCTCTCTTCCCCCACATTTTTCGCCTAGAATCCTCCCGATTGTACGAAACTGGTATAGGACCTATATATGCGTGATTAAAGAAAAGAAGAGAAAATAAATATACGAATGAGCTAAAAAAGTTGAAGATGTGTGTCCGGTTTACCGCAGCGGAAAAGCCGCGGCGTCGCTTACGGCGCCGCTCTTCGAGAAACGAACGCACCAGTTTTCTAATATGGAGCGCACGTGTGTGCGTGTTGGTGTGCATGCGCGCGCGAGAAACGCAGAGCCGCGCGCTGCTGTATCTTCTCTCTTGCGCTCCAACTCGAGACTCAACGAGTTCGCTTTACTTTTTTACACGCTACGACGGTTCTGTAAACGAGATCGACCCCCCCCCCCGACTCCCCCGCTCCCTTGTTCCTATGGACTGCTTATGTACGCATGCGGAATAAACTGTCGGCAGTGCGGTGTCTATCCGTGTGTGTTTATGTCTTATACGTGGTGGATAGCCGAGAACGATTCCCGCGGAATCCGGCAACATTTGTCACCCGTTGAGACGCGACAATTCGCTCGTGTGCTCAGCGCGTGTCTCGAGCCCACCGCGAACCAATCCCGTTTCATTCATTATCCACATACAGCCCAAGAAGAGCATACGTGAGTTATATTCCCTATATATCTCCCGAGTAAACAAGAAACCTACCAGCCGCGTTCTCGAATCACGTCAGTATAATTTTTGGTTTCTTCGTAGTTTTCTTTTTCTCACTGCCTTCCGTGAAGGCCGTATTATTCAAATTTACGAAATGTTATTCGTCCTGTTGCAAAAGTTTTATTTCTTTTTTGTATTTTCTCTTCTCGTTCTATCGCGATATTTAAATTCGCCAAATGTCAGTCGTGTCCTTAGTTTTACGATTTATACGGTCGCCGTACATTTAAATTGGTGGAATATGTCATTGCGTTTAACTCACCAAAGTGTTGTTGCCGATCGTTGAAATCATTGAATATATTGTTACGTCCCTATTTTGATGCGCGTCACACGTAATACCGACTGCTCCGACACACCAACGCCATGTGCACTTATTCGACCGGTTTTCCATCGTAACACTCGGAAATGATGACCTATTCTCCCGTCGAGCCGATTGAACGATGACTCCGTTGAGACAAGCAAACTCGCCAAATTCCAACCGAAAATTCCAACCTCCTGACCCGCTGAAAAGTCACGAAGGGTCGAGGTGAGAGTTGCCGAGGGCGAAACGACAACCACCATTTTCTGGTCCCGTACTACGCAAATGTTCTCCTTCTCCTTTTCGCCTTTTTAATGCTCCGCGTTCTCTTTTCCCTCGTTTTTTTTATGTTCTCGTTCTTTCCCTCACTTGGTTTTCGTGCACTGTCCACTGCGTGGTCCTCGTATGTACAATACTCTAAAACAGAAAGAAAACGAGAGATCGTATGGTTGAGATAAAATTGCCAAGCTGACAGAAATATCACCGAGATAAAGAGTCGAAAGTTATAACAGCTCAGGAGCGAGTCAGGTCGTGCGCGCGAGCTTATAAGCCGAAAGATGGCGCGAGCGAATGAGGGATGAACAAAAGTCGGCATATGCATGTATATGTGTTGGGGGGAAAAAAAAAAGAAAAACAGTTTCGTGAAATTGCATAAAAACGTGATCTCGCCCTAAGCGGACACAACGAGGCCTCGTAGAGAAGAGAGGGCGGGAGGAGGAGGAGGAGGACGAGCAGGAGGAGAATGTTGAAAACGAAGCGAAGCGTCGGCGCGATAAATAACGCCGGCCATGCAAGTTTTTTGCTGCCCCCGTATGCGAACTCTCTGCGCGTGCGTACGTTTACCGACTCTTCTCTACAACAGGATGTGTCTTTTCTCGCTCCTCGCTCCTTTTCTTCTCTTCTGCCATCGTCCTCTCCCTTTCTCATCAAGTTTTTTCGCTTCTTTCGCACATATATCTCGGCCAATTCGCTCTCTGTCGTTTTCGAGACGAGATGAAGTGCACATTTACCCTTTTACCCAACCTCATATATTCTCGGCTCAATCATCGTCGTTTATTCGCCACTCCCGTAGATTCTCCACTGAATACGAAAGAACAGTAAACGACTTGAAGATACATTCCGGAGTCGCCCAATTTCCATGACGAGTCTCTCGCCGCACGATTTTCAAAGTACGAAATTTTTTTTCATTTTTCGTTAATCTCGCCTTCTTTTATAATTCCAAGTTTGATGAGCCGTTCACCCGCTACGGAACGTTCATTTACTTTTTTTTTACCATGGGTATGGATGTTGTATGGGAAGGATAGAGTTTAACAAACTTATTCAACGTATGCGGCCGAGCGCACTCTTACCTCATTCGTCCGAGTTGAGTGAACGCAGCGATAAATTTTCTTACTTTTTTTCTTCTCTTCCCTCGAGCGTTGCACCCAGAGACACGTGTATACAAACTCAATGGTATATATAGAGCCTGCACAAAAGGGTGTGATGGGCTTCCAGAAGCCTCGGGCCAAAGGGATGGAGCGCAACCCAGAAGCTTTGCCAAGTAAATGTGAAAAGAGGGAGAAAGAGAGAGAGAGACGGAGAGAGAGGGAAAGAGAGAGAGAGAGAGAGAGAAGAAGGGCAAGAAGAAAGCTTCGAAAATTAATGCTCGTAACTCGGGCGCGCCTCGCTCACGGCGGGCAGTCTGTACGTACTGTACGTAGTAGTTACAGTACGTGGAGGGCAGACAAGCAAAGCAGGGGTTGGAACGTTATCAGCGTATGCCGTCGCGTCTACCGAACGAGAAGTCTCCCGAAGGTGGTAAAGCCCAAGCACAATTTCCCTCTTTTTCTCTCCTTGGTTCCTCTTTGCCTCGTGCCTCCCTTCGTCGTTAAACCTGAGAAGAAACAGCGCTCGATATATCGATCCGTTTAAGCCTTGGCGCCCTCTTAGCCCCGTCGAAAATCCTCCGCGTGTCACGCTTTACTTTGCCAAATGTCCGCTACGTGTAACCTTCTCGATTAATCAAATTCAACGTTAAAATCAACATAAATTGCTAAGCATAAGATTAGCGAGGTAAAATAGCAAATGGAACGAAAAAAAAACGCTCACCAATATGCTTAATTCAGCGGATAAACGGATTCATTCGAATGCAAATGGCGTCACTTTGCGCGCTGGGAAATTCTGCATAACTTCACGACTTATACACCTGGGGAATTTTTCTACTCACCTGCTCAGTGATGAATTGATTTCTCCCAGTAATGCCTACCCTCCCCCTTCTCTCCCACTCCCTAAGCCTTTCCTCGTATTTTTATATGTATGCAAGCGAAGACTATGAGGAATCGGTAATTCCTTATATTCTCGCTTCTGGTCCACTTAATTAAGATGTCTCAGGCAATTAGACTCTCCTTGTTCGGTCTACGCCACGTACAAAAAAACTCTATTATTCCAAGCACGCTTCAACATCCGTCTCACTACGATCTAAGATCGTACGTGTACGTTGCGATTTTACGAGTAGATCAAAAGACCCGAACTCGACGCGGTGATTCATTCTCACGAGACCTTCGTACGGATCATAGATTTATTTTTAAATTACACTTTGTCGAATCTATTATTCGGTGCAGTGGAGATGAGCGATTGAATTACCAATTGGGCGATAAACGTTTTGGATCTCTCAAATTGTTCATACCTTACAATTAGGCAATCCTATCTGGATGTTGAAGATTTTTTTTTTAACTTTGACTGGAGTCCAACAAATCGTTGTGTCACATTGTGCCTTGTGCCATTCGCTTATTCAGGACTTCTGTTGTTTTAAAAAGTAAGCTTGTCGAATAGTAACAATTCCTTCAAAAGGTATGAGCACGCAAAGGTGCCCGGGTCATAAAGGACTCATGGCAGTAACGGCCAAGAAAAAAAATCAGTAGTAACGTGGAGCTAATTCACTCATTAACCTCATTTTATCCAACGTTTAGAAATTTGACCAATCACGAAAATTTTGAGTAGCTTCCCGCGCAGAAAAAATGGTCTCGTCCGGAGTCCCGGAAAGAGTCCCGCCGGGAGTCTCGCTGGCGTCCGTTTCCTCTGGAAGACTCTGGAAGAGTTCGGCTAAGAGTCCCGGAAACGGACGCCATCAGGATTCCCGGCGGGACTATTTTTTCTGCGTAGGTTACGCTATCCGAATGGCTGAATGTTAAAAATCAAAGTGAAATGGAAGCGTTTTTAAGTTAAAAAATCAAATTAACTCATTAACTACATTCTCTATTATAAAATGATGATAAGTTCCTTGAAAATAAGTAAGCTGATTAAAAAGATTTTCGTATTTATCGTTGTGCCAACAGGTAGAATGTCGAGTAGCGGTGTAACGAGTGCGCCGGTAAGCCAGGTATGTCGCCCGCACTTTCACGGCTCGATGCTGCACCCGTGGTTATCAGGTACGAGCGGGGACGCATCGAAGCCCTGGGGTTTTCCAGCGACCGCGGCGTCGACGGGGAGCGGTGCAGGTGGCGAGGACAAACCTCAGAGCCCGCTTGGTTCCTCGTTACCACCAACGTCGGGTAGCCTCTCGAGTCACGGTGGCGGTGGCACGGGTCATCATTTATTCTCGTTTCCACCTACTCCACCGAAAGACGCGACACCCGACAGTATAACGACCAGCACCTCCTCAACCACAAACAACAATAACAACAACAATAACAATAACAACAGCTCGACGAGTAACAACAACAGCAGCGGGAACGGACTCAGTCTGGGTGGCGGTAGCAGCGAGTATCAAGCTGCTGTCGCTCACGCTGCGGTTATGGGAGCTTTTATGCATCATCAAGATGCACTTGGGGCCACTTCCGGTGGTTCGTGCGATGTCAAACCTTCCGTCATGCTGGGACATCATCATGGTGCACCCTCCCCACCCCATCAACACAACAATGGTAACGGTGGCTCCGGTGGACAGGTGAAACAACGCGAAGGTAATAATCAAAGCGGCAACTCGACTACCAACGGTGCCAACAACTCTGTCAACGTTGGCACTGCCTCCGCTGGTGGTGCTGGCCAACAAACCGGCCCCGGCCAAACGAGCAGCCAGCAAGCGACAACCAATCAGCAACAGCAGCAGGATTACCAAAATCCCGGTGGCGCTGCTTCACCCTCCTGTCGGGATTCCTATCACACCTCCACCTCCTCGTCAGCCACCAACAATCCGTCCCATCATCATCATCCCGCTCATCCAACCTCTCATCATCCAAATCATCATCATCATCATCACTCCGCAAGTTCCGCTTCCCAATACGATCCAACTGCCACCGCTTACAACATGTATCAACATCTACAATATCCCACTCATCATAGCCACAATCCGCACAACGGTACTTCCCTATTTACCAACTCGCATCACAATACTACCGGCGTTACCGGCCTAAGTCCCGATTCTAAACTGCTCGGCTCCACACACGGCAACACACCCCAATCACCCGCATCCCAACAACAGCAGCAGCAAAAGCCGAGGAACAAGTCCAGAACGTCCGCCGGTAAGCGGAATTTATTGTTTTGTTTTTTTCTTTCTTTCTCCCTAATATCTTTCTTTTTTCGGATCTTTGGTTTTGGCTCTCTATTACGGGTTTTTGGTTTTGGAAACACTTTTTTCTTTTCTTTTTATTCTCGTTTCATTCCGTCCCGGTTTTGGTTATTGTCGCAGATCTTTTGTTTCGGACTCATTTTTGCTTATTTTTTTGCTCCCCCCATTTCCAATTTATTTTTTTCGTCCGTTTTGTTTTTCGTTTTCATGCAATTTTTTAATTTCCGGATCTTTTCGATTATCGCGGTTATTTTTTTCATTTTCGGATTTTCTCATCAGAAAATTTGCATTTTACGACCCGTTTAATATTTTTTTTTTATTTTCCTTTATTTCCATTTATGTCTTTTGTTTTTTAAATTCCGTCTCTTTTCTATAGATTTATGGTTTGGGCTTTTGGTGGCGGTTTGACGCTTCTCGCCGATTTAATTTTTCTACCAATTTGACACATTCATATGAACACCGTAAATTATAGCGAAAAAAAATTGTTCGATTCCGGTAACAGTCCTTTCGTATTTTGACACAACGACGATGGAATTATTTCGAAAAATTGAAAATACCGTAAAAGCTAACGTGACAGGAAAAATTCACTTTTTATTGTTTCAATTTTTTCTTTGTATTCCTTGAGACAAAAATAATGAACTTGACGTTATTAATTTCACTCTCAAATTTCGATTTAACGATTACAATAATAAAAATGTTTCACGACAATTATTAATAAAATTAGCAAATTTTCAATTGTGTTTGAACAATGATTTTCGGAAGTAATTTAACTATTGCCCATTTTTTGGTTTTACTCTATTTTTATAACACGCAATTGTTTTTATTTCGTTTTTTGTTTTTCACAAATTCCCGTTTTATTTTTATTTGTTTGTTTCGATGGTTCACACGTTCGGTTTCGTGAGCGATGGGGCGGGGGGAGGGAAGGTTAAAAAGAAAACCGAAAGAAAACTGGGCACACCGATTTTTTCGTATTTTTGCCTCACTGACGTTTTTTGCGTGGCACCAAACATTGTTATCGCGCGACAGCACCTCCATAAAGAACATCAATATTCGTAAAAAAAAGAAACAAAAATCAAACGATCACACATCTCATAATAAAAAATAAAAAAAATTGTAACAAAACTACACGAGAGCACGTTTTTTTTCTAAGTTTTTTTGTTTATTTTTTTTTTTTTCGATGTGGTGTGGCTAAAATTTTTTCACAAGCAACACACGTGCAGTGCAATCATCCACGGCGTTCGATCTGTGTGGTCTCTGCTTTTTTTTCTTAAAATTTTGGTCGGATTTTCGGCGACAATAGATGTTTCCAAAAAAATCGATTTTCCCCCGTTACGTTTGTTGCGACGTTGAGAAGTAAAAAAATTGCGTTTCATTTGTCGGTATAGTCGATTAAAAAAGAATAATAATAATTGGAAAAATTAATTGGAAAGACGAGAAAAATTGACCAATTTCCGTGGACAATGTGACGGTTTTTTTTCTCCTCGCTGCGAAGGAAAACAAAAACAACAACGTACACCGGGTGTATTCTTCAGTACGCTAATTAAACGCGCTAATTAAATTCTCTTGCGACAGGTGAAAAAAAAAATGATTAAAAAAATAAAATAACCCGCCGCGTATGTGCGTGTCGCGATTCTTCTCGTTTCCGCGCTTAAGCGAGAGAGAACAAGACAGAGAGAGAGGGAGACAGAGAGAGAAAGAGAAAAAAATCCACTCTTGTGGTGGGAGAGAAGGGCCATTTTTTTCTTCTCTTCATTTCAATATTCGTAGAGAATTGAAAGAATTCTTTGAGCCCCGTGTCTGCGAGACTCTCGCGAAAAGATCGACCGTTGACTGTACATAAATTTTTTTTTATGCCTGTACGTACACATAAACATATATATATCTATACGTATTAACACACTCTCGTAAATCTACGAGCACCCGCTCGATTGCGAAATAATATAATTGCCTCGCGCTTCCCACGATGCGTGACTCCTAATTTATCGCTTCTCTCGCATGAAAATAATGATTAAAAAGACGGAGGAGAAAAAGAAAATATCATTAAAAAATAAAATGGAAAAAACACCCCGGTGAAAAGAAAAAAAAATACGCGATGAGAGAAACGAATTAATTTATGCATTTCCCAACAACGACGTTGTTGGGAAATTTCT
>JABSMR010015428.1:0-10564 GCA_018902295.1 Dusona sp. PSUC_FEM 10030013 | reverse complement strand
TTTAACCCCCTTATCCATTGGATTTGCTCAATTTTTCAGGTAATTATATATATTTGAAGAAAAAAACGCCATATTTTCCAAAAGTTCGTAGCTGACAGACATGTCAAGATAAAAATAAAAACAAAAAAAATCAGATCAGTTGCTTTTAGTGTGTTCTAATAGAGAAAAAAATCAACGAAATCAAAAAATGCAAATTTCAAACGTGGCCGATTGTGCGTGGAACACTCCATATACATATATATATATATATAGCTTTTTGAGACCTTTAGGAATTTACGATAGTAGCTAAAGAATGAGAAAAAAAGAGATAATATTCTTAAAAACTTTGGTTCGAAAAAGTCAAGCTTTTGAATTATTTTTCAATTAGATGTCATTAATATCCGTTCCTTTGTCCATTGTTGGCAAATTGGCCAAGTATTTAATTTTTAATTTAATGAAACTTTCAGTTGGGAATGTATGGGAAATAAAAGCTTAAGGAATCGCACGATTCATGCTCAAAGCCCAACTTCCCTTTTAGCTTCCGTCTTTTGACAATACATTTACTTGATCGAGAGGGCCTCTAATAATTTGTCGAATATCTTTTAGGTCTCGAATTTTTGTTGCACCGAAAATAAAATACCGATCAAAATATCACAGTTACTGAGAGTTTGAGTATTTTTTTTCTTTAAGTCGTGGTTTTTCACAATGCATTCACACGAGTCGTACTCAATCACCGTAGTGAAAAAATCAGGCACGTCGATCACGAAATACAAAAATGCATAACGAAAAGAAAATAGATTTATAAATATATACGTTGACATTAACACTGTAAAGATGCACAAGACCGTTCTATAAGAAAAAACAAAAAATAGGCATAATACAAAAGGCGTAATAAAAAGGAAATATTTTTTAATAAAACAAACACCAATTTTGTCATTTTCTTTCACGAATTAATAATTTATGGAAAGGATATTTATGAAAAGCAGGAAAAACGAAACTGCAGCTTTTTCACCAAAAGTGGAAAATTACAAAAACGAATACTTAAACATAGGTTCGTCGTTTGGGATTCGATGAAATTTTTCAATCCAGTTCCAAAGTTAAATAGACCACTACATTTACGTAGCTTTATACCAGTGATGAGAGGGAGAGAGAGCGTGAGATAAAAATCGTAACTAAGTCAAACACGGTTCTAGTACAATCTTTAGATTCGACGACCACGATTTGTAATTGCCGAGCAGATGGAACGAAAAATCGTCAATTCGGGATATCGTAAAATTATTGGATGGAAACAAAATAGTTCAAAAAAATTCTGTATACACGTACATATGTATAAATGTAATTTTTTTCGATACTATAGTGTTAGAATTCGCAAAATCAGATGTGAAAATAAAGAAAAACAAATAAAAGTTATCCATCAACTATACGTGGCTTATTGTCGTTTCACTATGATTATTAACGAAAACAAAATCACTCTTCTTAATTAGTTACTCCGAGACATTGACGAGTTGAAAAAAACAAATTATAACACGAAATCTCGTGGTTTACGCATATTCATTTTTATTGTGATATTTTTTTGTTTTTTACAAACGTCTGCGTGACTACACGCATATTCGAGTCTAATTTTTCCTTGTTATTACATAAAAATCTCGATATTGTTTTTCACGATACAGATAGGCTATACAGTAGTGTGTGATAATTTCGGTGGCCAAAAACGGACCATTGTAGGTCCCTTGGAACGAATTAGTGAAATTTTATTTCCGTCGGTAATGAAATTTTTCGTTTGTTTGGAATATACGATGGTGGTTCGTAACAATATAAAATGTAAAGTTTATCCTTAATTATATATATACAATAGATTCGATTGTAAATTTCTTTATATAACCACACAATGAAGTCTTCATTACTTTCCAAGTGAGTAGACATGTAAATGATTGTGAATATTAAGAAAAAAAAGGAAACAAAATAGATTAGATTTTTTTCTTTCACATAATTAATATTTTTCGCTCGTAAGTTATTAGACGAGACACGACTTTCCTCAGATCTAGCGTTTGATTGCTCGACTTGTTTGAAAAATAAAAAAATAATTATTCACGAGTCACTCGCGGGTCGTACAATGATAATAGAGAAAACCATAAAAGTGCATATGTGGAATTGTGAAGGTTCATGTTTAGCTATCTTCTTTTGTTGTTTAAAAATTGGTGTCAAACGAAAAATTACTTATTCACTTTGAAAACTCGATATGAAGTTGGCGCATGTATATTTGGTTTATCGTCGTTCTTTTTCTATTACTTTTCTTTAGATGATTATAACTTGTGCCATTATTTTTCAAAAACAATGGGTTTTTAATTATTACAGGCGATTGATTCATTTTTTCTTCTTTCTAAACTTTTATCTCACCACAAAGTAATGGAATAACTTTCCTTTTAACAACTATATAAATCCAAATAAATTATTCACAAACGAAATGTGCCTTTTAGCCTTGATATTTACAATATTGAATTACAACCACAAAACAGTATGACCGTTAAATGGGCTTTAAACTGTGAAAAAATAATTTTCTTTTTGACACTAATTTGATGAAAATTACAACAACGATACCTCCACACAGAACTTGATGTTTCAATCGTCATTATGGCGTTTCTTTCCTCTACATTTGTGTGAATATTAAGATTTTTCTTTTTTGTAATAAAAAAAGATTGTGATCATAAATGTCGTTTAGCCAATCTCGTTCTTTACATTTTTTTCGGTGCGTGTATGCGACTGTGCCTGAGCAGTGAACTTTTGTCGGTAAAGGATTTTTCGCACTCGACACACTTGTACGTTCTTCCTGTGTGGGTTACGAGATGTCTGCTGAGACCGGAAGCGTGACAAAAAGCTTTCGGACAGAGTTGACAGTGATGCAACTGGATAGCATTTGGATCGAGTTTCTGATGACGTCTCATGTGAACTCTCAAAGCCTCACGTTGCGTAAAGCTCTTCTCGCAATCCTGACACTGGAATGGCTTTTGACCGGAGTGCGTCATCAAATGACGTAGTAAAATTTCTTTTTGGGCAAACGCTCGATGACAAATGTTGCAGCCAAATGGTTTTTCACCTGTAAACATAACATAGAGATCATTATTATGATGTTTTTTTTGGTTTATTAGAAAACAAGTAACGCTCTTTTTGTCTCATTGCCGTTGTTTCTTGATCCCTGACCATGGATTGGCGAAGAGTGAGACAATTGTGTAATTGTAATTTTCTAATTTATTATGTATTATTTAATTCGCTAACATTCCTGTAATATTATTAGCAGCTTGTGAACTAGAAAAATCATTTTTACTTCGTCCAAGCGTTAAAGAACAATTAATTCGAAATATTTTTCGATATACGTCTTATTGCTGACAATCTTAATTTTTTTACCAAGCGGAAGTATACGTGAAAACAAGTACACCGATATATGAAACCAAAATTAGAATACAATTTCAGAGTTGTCACTATTTCCCTTGTGAGCACGGATAAAAATGTGAAACATGAAAATTTATGTGTATATCGAGTTTTTAATTTACCTGTATGAGTACGTTCATGGCGTATAAGAGCTGATCTCGTTGGGAACCATTTCTCGCAGGCTTGGCATGTAAAGCCTCGTTGAGTCGAGTGAACTGATTGATGACTCTTCAGCATGATTCTTCGTGTGAATGCTTTTGGACACTTGTCGCATTGGAACACTTTCAGTTCCTCGTTACCACCGACTGCAACATAAGTATTACAATTATTTATAGGTTTTTTGCTGAATGAAATTTTGTTTTCTTTAACGATTTTTTATGGTATAATTTTGGATATAATGTTTTTAATATGTGTCTTACCAATTGAATCGGCTACTGGCTGCAATTGAAGTTCCCCGTGTCCAGAATTGTTGCTCGTTACTTCCATCATAAAGACGTTCTTACGGTCGGCATTTGCGATTGCTCTCTGAACTTCTTCCGCCTCGTCATCCGACTCTCCGGTCGGTTCTTGCTTTATGCGCGCACCACGCATCGTACAACGCGCCTTTGCCGTTTTTTCTTCAGCTGGAACCAGAGTTATATTTGCCGGACCTTCAGGAATTGACTCTTCCATTTCTATATTTTCTGAAGCCATACCTGGTAATTAATAATCATCAAATAGTTCCTATTAATGTTTTTTATTTTCTTTTATAAGGAACATTCATTCAATGAAGGTTAATAGGCTTTATTGATTCGTGAAAGTTTCTTCCAGTTCCCGAATGTCTCGATTTCTTTGAGTCAGGGGACATAATTGCTGGAAGGTGTAATTTTGTCTGCGCTCTTTTTTTATGTTTTCAAATTCAAGCAATTTATATAACTTTTATCAAACGCAAATTTGTTTTTATTTGATTTCTTGATAATGGCGATTTATAACCAGATATTTTAGCACAGTTCGAGAATGTTGGATATTTTATTCCATTCTTCATTTATTAACATCATAAAAAACTTGTTTTCGCATAATTGTTTTTTGATTAGTTGAAAAAATGGGAAAAACAGGAGACACGGATTTTTCTATGGACAAGAAAGTCCTGTCGATGTGATGGAACAAGCAGCAAATGCAAATAAAAATGTTTACTATGAAACTCTTAGTAAAAATACTGAATGGTTCGCACATATGGTCCGTAATGTAGTTAAACTTACCCAATATATAACCTCCAACGAGTTCTTCCTCTGTAACTTGTATAGGATCTCCATCTTCTTGATTAGCATCGCCCTTTGTGGCTACAAGATCAGCGAGCAATTGTTTAACTTGGCGAGACTTCCCGCTGCTGCTCGATGGTTCCTCCGAATCTTCATTACCCTCCATGCGTTCACCCTCCTCGTCCTGGCCGGTCAAGCGCTGTATCAATTTCATGTGCTTTCTCAGTTTTGTGTCAGCCGCTTCGCATTTTTTTTTAAATTGATATGACTTCTCCAACTGATATTTGCAAGGATGACAAATCATATTTGGCAAGCCATCCTCTTCCCAGACCTGTAATTAAATTATTAAATTTTTTTTAATTATTGCAACCACGAGAAATTCATGTTTTTACAAAAAACAGGTTAAATCTATCGCTATTTAAAGGATCTTTAAATGACTAATCTTCATCCTGCTCCCAGGCATTTAAGTAAACAACAGGTATTTCTAAAATTGTTGCGTTACATGAAATTAAGTGCCGTCAAGAAATAAAATCAATTATGACAATCGCTTTGTCAACAATCTATCTATGGCTTTATTAATGATCTTTCAAATTTTGTGCATCTGCAACAATGAAAACTGAAAAAGAGAAACAGAAATCTGTGCAACGGAAATACAAATAAAGAATCTCTTTGTCGTACAGTTTTCATTAAGTCAAATTTTTCATTGTTGAAAAACGACAACATTTTTTCTCTCAAACTACTTGAATCTTCGAGCGTTTTAAATTTGTTAAAATTACATTACTGTCTAAACCATAAAACATTTCACAATGTAAAACTAAAAAAAGAGAACAAGTTTGTACAGAGTACAAAGAAAATGTCAAAATAGACAGACACATATTGAAATTGGAATGTTTTTAATATCTCAAATGAGAAATTGGAATTCTAGTTTTGATCTAGAAAAGCTATAACGTCAATGGTTCTAGTTCATTTTAGTTAGATCTATTCGGAAGCCATAAACTTTTGAAAAATGGGGAAATGGAAAAAAAATCATTATTAAATTTGGCTGGACAATTACAGAAAGCACATAAATTGATGGAGTTTTTGACTTTTTAATTTTTTGTGCCCCTGCTTTGGAGTACAATTATACTTCGTGATGTAATTTAGGAAAAAAGCAATTTATTAAAAAAGGAAACGAAAAATAAAATACAAAATATATAAATATCATGCGTCGGCATAGAACAGCAAAAAAAATGAAAAACGACGAAATCGAAATAATCATAATATGAAACATTGTAGATCTCTATAAATTCATTCCGATTCCGAATAACTCTGGAAAATATTTGTAAGATTCCTGCAGCATAATGGTCGAAAACAGTGGTAACCCGCTTTTTGAAGGAGTATCGCGCATGAAAATATTCGTAAAGTCGATAACTCGGTAAGGAGGATAATGCTCGGCAAAATTTCCGTGTCTCGAGAAAGGGAAGCGAAATGGAGCGATAATGGCGGGTCGGAGACAAGCAAGAAGCGGTAAAGTAAGCGGTACGGTAGGGGGTGACTATATTGCGCACGAAACCCAACACACGAGAGGGACGTCGATACGTGCGGAGCGTCAACATTTTCGTACATATACATATACTTTGCGTACATACGTTATCCAGATCGTTCATATTCCACAAAAAGATATTTGCGTCGTGAAAAAATATGGAAAGCATTTCGAACGAAAATGTCCGAAACCGGCGAGAGGGAAAAGGGGGCGGAAGAAAAGACAGCAGCGTACCGATGGATTTAATGATAAAATCAAAACGCGATAAACTAGATTCCTATTTTTCGTGGGTGCGAGAGAGAGAGAGGGATAAACCTCATCAGCGACTCAAGAAATTCTCTGTAATAGATTTCCGGCATACAAATTGTCGGTTTTCGAGTGAGAATAAAGAAACGAAAAAAAAACTAGTGAGCGAAGGAGATAAAAACGTGGAGGAGTAAATGCGTTATTAACAATACCTCGAGATTGACGCACGCCATAATACGTAGCGGTAGAGGAATAGCTTCATCGTCGTAAATCGGCACCATTTCTTCTTCCTTGGCGAGGCACAGTCGGCACAACTCGTTCACGTGAATAATAACGTTGCTCGGGCTGTCGCCCTTCTTACGACTGTACGTTTTCATCGCGTCCAGCTTTGTTTTTTTCTATCCACGACTCAGTTCGAAAAACAATCGGAATTGTTTGATTCTCTCGATGATCGAGCTTTTTGTTGAATTTCAAAAAAATGTATTTAATAAACGAATAATAATGTTCGATCGCGATTAAATGCGAATGATAAAAAAAAATACGCGGTCTCTGACGCCACACGGGAACAACGGAGTAGTATAGTTTGGACGACTGCGAGAGACTCTCCTCGGTCACTCACAACGGAATCTATAATGGCGGCTGCTGCGACGCGTTGATAGCTAGGAGCTCTGGCTTTTGGGTCATGTCGTTAAAAATGGCAGAGCGTCTCTTCCGTTTCGTCTATCACTCTCTTTCTTTTTCTCACTCTCCCTCTCTCTCGCTCGATGTCTATGCATACGTTTGTTCCTTTCGGGTACAGAGGTGGGGCGCGAATCGAGCGTCGCCGCCGATATACAGGGGCCTCTGTGTGCGACAAGGAAGGGACGCTATAGACGAGCGCGCGCGCGCCCGCTCTTCTTCCATTGGTAAGGAACAACAGCGGCGTGGAGACGCGGAGCATAGAGTGGGATTTAGAGAGGGCGCTACAAGTGTGAAGTGTGTATGCTTCTTTCGTCGAAGGATACACGACTCTGGCGCCCTCGTTAAGCGTCGTCGGTAAGAGAGTATACTATTATCGATTTGTCTCTCCCTCGCACCGCTGTTCCCAACCGCGGGAAAATTGTCGTTCCAACAACGCCCATTGGGTTCGATATTTCACGAAAGATATATTACGTACAACCGGAGAGAATAGGCAAGTCGACGTTCGATATCAAATGGATACGTTTACCTCACGCGCAGTTTCCATCATTCGCAATCATACCCTCAGCTAGTTTAGTACTTTCTTTAAACCATTTTTTTATGCATTATTATTTGATGGATTTGAATTCCTACTAATCGCGTTTAAGTTTGCTCATTTGTTTTTTTCATAATTTCGAAATTCACGCAGGATAATATTTCCAACTGTTTCTAAGGATTTTTAACTTTCATCCTCAAACCCCAACTTTGGGTCATTTGTGTACATGATGCTCTTTAGTGTAAAATGTCTACGTGTATCCGTTATTTGTAAACATTGATTATCAAAAAAATGTTTTTTTCGACACGCCAAAAATTGTATCATATTAGATAAAAGTTTAAAAAAGATAGATCCAATGTTTTAGGGTTTTTTTTTTTCATTTTTATTGAATGTTTGAAGACATAATTCGAGCCCAAGAAATGTTTCGAATTACCTCGTCACAATATCAATTCTTGCAATCCCATAAAGAATACATGGAGGTGTGGGGTATTCTAGACACTAAGTGTACTTTAAGGGTTTACTTACTTTTTTTGCATAAGTGACTTTATAAAGATGGAGCTGCTATTTCACTGGGAAAGATCATCACGATATATCGAGGCTTTAGTGACGGAACTATTTTTCTTCGTTTAAAAAGAAATCGTTACCGCCAAAAAATCATGAGCTATATCTAACAACGAGTACAATAAAATGAATTATTTCCGACGTTATAAAAAGTCAATGTATTCTAAGTAGACTCGTAGCTTTTGGAATGCGAATTTAAGAATTTTAGAAATTCACTATTTTTATTAAGGCGATTTATCAGTTGCATGAGTGGGGGGTCGGTAACGGAAACGTAGATACACGTTGTTCTCGGAAACGCTTGATATTTGGAGAAAACAGAGAGTTACACGTTATTCTCGGATGAAAAGAGAATAACGTGTAACTTTCCATTTTCTCCGAATATCAAGCGTTTCCGAGAACAACGTGTATCTAGTTCTCCGTTACCGACCCCCTACTCGTGCAACTGATAGATCGCCTTAAGGCTATGAACCGTTACCGATCCCCCTCCAATTTTCGAAGTGAAATTTTTCCACACTGTCCGTCCAAACGGAATAAAAAATAAAGTTTGAAAACGAAACCGCATAGGTGAAAAAAAAATTCTGGCTCGAAAGTATCGGTTTTTATTCGATTGAAATGAACACCGACATTTTCGTCTGAAAAATATTTTTTACTTCGAAAATTCATCGCGCGTAAACCATTAGAAAATGTTTGTTGATTCTCCTCCTTCCATATTCTAATGACGTTACTTCTTATTCACAATAGACTACAGTGCCGCCATCGGTAATTGATTGTACTGCGAGATCTCGTAAAAAAAGCCTGTTGTAAAAAAATTTCTGGAATGCCTCAGTGGAGAAGTATTGTGTCAGTCATTGTTTGGTTTTTGCTGAAACGTTGTTAATTTTGTTTTCATCATTGTTATTTATTAATTAATGGAATGAAAAAAAATACAAACATTATTGTGAAATAATAGTGATTGAATAAAAAAAATATTTGGATAAAGCGACAGGTAGGTGGAATTTATGTGAAAATTTCATACGAACTTTCTTCGCAACAATTTTTCATTTCGAACAACCTCGAAGACACGTTGCTCGTTGCGATGAAATATTAACGATTATTGGAACATATGAAAAAAGCTCGGGAATCTCGTGTGTTTACCGAGACCGAGTGAAATTTGCCGGTTTACATATCCGCGAAAGAACGAGCTTAAATATAAAGTAGCAAACGACTTTGAGCGCGAAATCATACTTATTCTTGTTCTCCATTTGTCTCGCACTTTCCGCAAGATCGAAAAGTTTGGTAACGTAAGAAATCCTTTTACTTCTTATTTTTCTTTTCAATTGAAATATCTTTGGTCGTTATCGCTGCGTAAGAGGCTGTTGAACGAGAGAAAGAGAGCTTGTGTGAGAGATTTCGAAAATAACTTAGCGAAGAGAGTGTATTCCGTGAGTAGTGTGAAAAAGAGGAGAGGGAGAAGAAGGAGAGGAAGATGAGAGACGGATTGGCGTGGTGGAGGCGGATACAAGAAATCGGGGTGGCTAGACCTTCGTGCTTTTCGTCTTTTGAGTTTTCGTTAGTCTCGTCTTACGTTCAAAGCGCGAAAGCTATAATCTTTCATTCTTTTCTCCTATTATTACACACTTCTACACAATATTTTTTGTCCGTTCGACAAGGTAGGTGTTTTTCTATAAAAATGTCTACCGCCCGGTTTCTATCTATTACGACAAATGTGTGTTAACCACAAATACACCGATACATAATATCCCATATTCGTAAGATACATATCAACATATCCCTTTTTCCCTCTCTACACGTCTCCCTGTAACCGAGAAAGTGTGTTTACGTGAAATTGCGCAATCGATGTATCGCCAACTTTTATATTCCCTATAAACGTTATTACCGTCAGTCCTTGCAGTATTATCGATCGATGTTTTCGATGTACATTCTAAATCATTACGTACTCTCGAATACCGCGTAATATTTTAACACGAAAACTCATTATTATTTTCGTATAAAATGCGCTATAAAAACTTTAGATTGTGTTTATTGTTTTTCAAATGAGTGCTACTTTCAAGAAACCGCTTCTAAACGGATTACGACAGCTAGTACGCGGTGATCTGTACCAGAGGGTGATTTTAGTACCGGTTAAATAATGTAAACGATTTATTCATTCACAAATCGCACGATTTTCATAATAAATCACTGTTATTATTTTTCAAATAAGTGCTAACCCTAGCAAAAACGTTTAGTTCTCTTTACTAATTGCGATCGAATGACAGGATAATTTAAGCAACAAAAGATGTTTTTTAAACTCGTTTATCATGTTTACGATGAAAATATGACAATTATTTATAAAATAAGTGAGCATAAAAAACCATGTTTTTTTTCACAAATTTAACTTTT
>JABSMR010015417.1:0-10565 GCA_018902295.1 Dusona sp. PSUC_FEM 10030013 | reverse complement strand
AAAAATATCTATATTTTCCCACATTTACGTAAAATGAGATGCTGTTTATTTGAAAAATTTATATCTGAAAGGAAGATTTTTTCCAAGCATCAAAACATTGTCGAGAACATTCTCATTTTTATTCACTTGTATGTAACTTATAAAAAAATATCTATATTCGCCCATATTTAATCAAAATGGGATCATGTTTATTTGAAAAATTTATATCTGAAGGGAAGATTTTTTCGGATATCCCTTCGGAACGCTCTAAGAGCGTACGTCAGCTTCGATCAGTTTTCTTTGGGAAAATGGGAAGAGGACAGAGAACATAAATCAGGCCCCTGAGCAGGCCCGGGCCCTCGGGGTAAAAAGGATAATTGAGAACGCCAGCCTTCTCCCTTGCTACGCAAACTCTCCGGACGCCCTACATTTTCTTGTGCGATATAATATCTAAATTCTTATATCCGAATACATTTATATTCTCATTATATCACCTTTGTAACTCATTGAGATTTTCTGCCAAAGAAATAAATATATTTCTACACATCCAACTATTAACTATTCACTTCATAACAATACCTTGATAAAATTATGAATTAATAGTAAAAACATTTTACTTAATATAATTATTTATTTACCGAAAACATCTTTGAATAGTCTATTATTGGTCTATAAATATTTTTTCTTTTTTAGAAGGCTCTGAAAAAATACATCAATATTTTCGGAGATTCTGAAATACGACTCCAAATAATCATGAGCTTTCCACTCCATTCTGCATTGTTCTATTTGAGATGAGTTTGAGATGTATGTTCAAAAATTATGAACTTTTCTAGAACAAAACAGAATACAGTGAAAAATTTAAGAACATTTGAGATCATATTGCAGAATCTCACGAATATATTTATATATTTTCACAGGATTCTGAAAGGAACAAATCACTTGGAAAAAAAAATACATCATTCAAGCAGGCTGTTTTCCATAAATTAATAATCTAGAAAAGGTGAATTTCCTGGAACATTGTGGAACTTTCAGATTGATTTATTCTAGACGTTTATAGAAAAGTAATAAAATTTGAGTTTACCCAAGAGTTTTCCATAATCTCAATGGTTGTTCCAACATTTTTTTCAAACAGCAAAGAATTTTTTGGAATACTAGAAAATTATAAAAGTTTTGGATTATTTAAGATTGAAAACTAGACAATTCCCTAGTTGTAAAAATACGATTTGTAATATTGTTGCATACATTAATCTTTATAAATAATTTTTGTAGCATGGCCGGCGAAGATATTTCTCCGCTCAAAGACGGCGGTGTACTGAAGGAAATCCTAAAGGAAGGCTATGGAGATGAAGTTCCAAGCTCCGGGAGCAAAGTGACGGTCCATTATACGGGTACTCTTTTGGACGGAACTAAATTCGATTCCAGCAAGGACCGTGATAATCCATTTCAATTCAGTCTGGGACAAGGGCAGGTTATCAAGGCTTGGGACATCGGAGTAGCGACTATGAAGAAAGGGGAAGTAGCTATGCTCACGTGCGATTCCAAATATGCCTATGGGAAGACGGGCTCTCCGCCAAAAATTCCGGCCGATGCGACACTTAAATTCGAAGTAAATATTCAAATTTCATATCTTTGTTTAAAATGAATATTTACCATTTATTTTAACAATAAAAATTCGTCAAACTCAGGTAGAAATGATTGATTTCACTGGAGAAGACTTGAGTCCTGATGACGATGGAAGCATTCAGAGATTCCAAATAGAAGCTGGAAAACCTGGTGGTTATCCTTCCGATGGATCCTTAGTAGATGGTAAGCAACTTACACGAAAAATTTGAAAGAAATATTCACCCATTTATCTACAATGTTTGTGAACTATAAATTTTGTATTCTTAGTACATATCATTGGCAAGTACGATGACAAAGTCTTTGAAGAGAGAGACGTTCAATTTGCCCTTGGAGAGGGTGAGGAGTTTGGCATTGTAGAGGGAATAGAAAGGGCGTTAGAAAAATTCAGCAGCGGCGAAAAATCAAGGCTCAAGATCAAGAGCAAGTTTGCGTTCAAGAGCGAGGGTAAACCAGACTTTGGTATACCCCCGGATGCGGACGTAGAGTACACGATACAGTTGAACAATTTTGAGAAGGTACTTACAGAGAAATTTGCATGTTTTTCGAACAATTTTCTTGCCCAAAATGGGATTGTCGAATATTCATCGATTATTACTTTTTAGGTAGCACAGCCTTGGTCGTTGGAAGGTCCGGAGCAAGTCGCCCAAGCCAAATTGTACAAAGAAAAAGCGACGAATTATTTCAAATCATCAAAGTACCATTTGGCTATCAAAATGTGTCAAAAGGCAGTTAAATATTTGGAAGACAAGGACGGTTTCGAGGGTGATCTCAAAAAAGAACGCGACGAGTTGATCCTATCGGTTTATCTAAATCTCGCCCTGTTTTATCTCAAAACTGAACAAAACGTCGAGGCAAAGGCCGAATGCGACAAAGTACTGGAAATTAATCCGAATAACGAAAAAGCACTGTTTCGACGAGGGCAGGCTCAACTCGCTTTGGCATCACCGGAAACAGCGGTCAAAGATTTCACGGCTGTACTTGCGGTTGAGCCTAAAAATGTGGCCGCATCTAAACAAATTATGATCTGTAGTACTCTCATTAAGCAAAATATCGCAAGAGAGAAAAAACTTTATGCAAATATGTTCGACAAGTTCGCACAAGCGGATAAGCAGGTAAGCTTCAATTAATTATATTTCTTTAATTAACAGGACGCAAGACACACCTTTTATTTTTTAAAAATTCAAATAAAAAAAAATAGATTTAAGTTTCGAGAAAAAAAGATTCAAATTTCATGTTCGACCGTAAACTGTTAGTAATATCGCAGAAGGAAGAAGAGGAACTGCGACAACAGCCTGACGTGATGCGCGGAACCTTGGGTGAATGGGGACAGGAGGAGAGACCAGGAGGCAGAGATGCGACAGCGTTCGAAAAAGAAAACCCCAACATTCTCATGCTCAATGCCAACGGAAGCGACGAATTCAAGAACATGTGATCTTTCAATTGTCCCACTCTAGACAGATGCATTTAAATAATACATTCGTTTTTATACAATTCATTGTTATCAACAATTTCTTGCCCTTGTTGTTCATTCAGAGATTACTATCAAAATTCATGTATATCGATGTCTCGTGTACTGCCTCCAGTTGCGTAAAAAGAAAAAAAAAACAAAACATTTCCAAACTCTGTATTTGCATTTACGCGTTACGATGAATGTTCATTTTCGGTGTATCGTGTATCAATAAACTTTTGTAATCTCAAAAAAACTTTTTGTTCGTTTTCAAAGATTTTTTTTTCTAGCTAGCGATATAAATGTACTTATATCCTTCCTTATCTTAACTTGTATCATTCCTTGTCATAAAAGAAGAGAATGAAAAAAAGGTCCTGCAAAATCACGATCTTTTTGTTAAAAAGAAAATATTTCTATAAAAGACAATGAAAAAAACGTTCAAATTTACATTTAATTCCTACACTTCTTGACATCCAAACAAACATTGGTTCAAATTTCCCGCCAAAAATGGATCCTCCGCGGTTGCTTAGCAACAATGAAAAAAAACGACGCATTGATACTCTTCAAGTTGGTACGACATTCAAAATTGTTTACATATCGCAGATGCAAGTGCGTTTAACCTAATTTACAAACGTTCGATTAAAATGTAGATTGTACTAAACAATTTTTAATAATTCTGTGATTCCGCGGAATGCAAGACAATTTGATCGCGACGAATTTTCAATACTGCCAGAAGTGTTGTGCGGGGTACCTCGCTGCTTGTTACTTAATATTGTGTTAAGTGGTTTATCGTGAAAACGACTTGTCAGTTACAATGAGAAAATCGAAAACAAAATCTCAACAAAGTAGAAATATTCGACAAGTTTTAGCAATCGAAGTGAATAATATTTTAATTAAAAGAAGTGGAAGATAAATAAAGAAACCGTTTTAAATAGTATTATTAAAAAATAGTGGACAAAACATTATAAATTAATAAACTTAATTATTCATGTCAAAATCAATGGAGCATCACGTCCTTATATTTCGCTCAATAATACTAGAGAACATAGATTTACAATACTACTGATTCGAATTTGAAAAATAATTGTTTTGGACAAAGCGGTGACACTCTGTGTATATAAATTTTTCGTTACAAAAATTAGACAAAACAGAATTTGTCCAAGATGAATTCCAACGGGGATTATAACATAACGTCCAGGTATCGGACTATTCGAAAACACTTGGATAATTTAGGTTATCGACAAGCACTTTCTCTAGACGCTCTTCCGCTTACTGAAAAATTATTGGCTGATTTAATACAAACAACCGATAGTCTCAAGCACTTCAAGACAATAGCACAAGACAATGTAGAGGTAATATTTCTATAGTATTAATAATTTTCATGAGACCGCCTTTGCCGAGATTTTGCACATGTTAAATTTGATTTTGAACCTTTTAATTGATGTTAATGAATCATTTGTTTACTTCCGAATATTAATTTTCGTTTGAGCAAAAGTTGAGAAACAAGAGGAAACAGCTAATCTTCCTGTAAATGAAACAGCATTTTGAATATTTCCAATTTTTCACTTTAGGTCTGTCTCATCACACCGGGTTGTTAGAGGCACGGTTGAAAGTTTGTCGTCCAGGATTCTATTCCAGATTTGTCCGTCTGTAAAGAAATGTATCAAACGAAAACATTTGCAAAACGGTCCTTACATGTTCCAGAGACCCTAAAGACTAGCGTACAATTTTTGTAAACTTTTGCCAAATTAAGACAAGTATCCCGGAGAAGGGTTTACACTTTGCTAAAACTCTTGCCACGTCTTTTGATAACATTATCTTTGTTATCAAATGATGTAATACAGTCTGTTTGCAAAAAATTCAAAATTGAGACTCTAATTTCATTTGTTCATTAGTTTTTTCATCATACTTTTATACGCGTAATAAATTAGATGCATAAAATATGCAAGATAATGTTAGAGTAATGTGTAGTCCGTGCAATGAGGTTCACAGCTCGATGAATATTCTATACCTGGATTTGTTTTTATACATTAAATATGTGCACTGTGAAAAAAAGAGCCTGTAAAATAATGAAACTGTATAAAAAAAAACAATACTTCTATAAAATTGGTAAGAAATGAGCAATTTCAGATTTATGTACAATATGTGTATGATTTTAATGACATTTTTTTGAAGTAATAAGTGTTTTTTTTTTTGGCAATACTCATAAAGTGGATAAACGTTCTTTGACATTGTGAAAAAGTAGGTAGATGTGAAAAAATAGCGTACAAATGAATCATGGAAGGTCGTGGTATAAAAGAGTCCCGAGCTCACTATTTTCTATCACGCGGTGATTTTCTGATTAAGACACTGTATATAGAGGAAATCCAACATCACAGATCACCAAATTAGTCTATCAATTGTTTTTTCTTTTGTGTATAATATTTTTAATAAGCCCAATAAAAGGATGTACCAGTTAACAAAAATATTTTTATGAATCAACGACACAATTAATTTTCCAGTCTCCCCTTATTCAATAGATTTAAAATCCTTACAGGCGTGTAGTGAATTACAACTATCCATTGATCCTTATAAATGCGACAATGCGAGGTTAGTCCAGGAGTGTAATCAGCTGCATTTGGATCTCATAGAGGCAAAGGAAGCCCATCAGAAACAGACAAAAGATTTGAAGAAAACAATTTACAATTTAGAAAGCGAATGCAACAATTTACAATTGGCTTCGTCTAGAAATCTCAAACGTATCAAGGAACTGGAAACAGAGTCGGCGCAAAAAAGTAAAAGGATTCAGGAATTGCTGGGGAAATGTTGCAAGCCTTTGATAAGCAATGCTGCACTTGGTAACTTACTTTAGTTCCTGGTTTTTTAATATTACGCTTATGGTTTATGCAAATTATTTAAAAAGCATTAAAACGAAAAAATAATCTATTAAAGATACGTGTAACATTTTTCCAGGATCTAAAAAGAAGCCTTGCTATCCATTAAGAAGGCCATCTCTAGAATCCGATCCTTTGCCCAGACTAAAAGGAAATTCTTCGCTACCGAGTCTGACGAAAGTTGAACCTGGTGTTGTAGACTTATTGGCGATGGCTGATCGCAAAATGAATTCTCTTAATCACGAGGTAACAACACTGAGGGCAGAGTTATCAATGCAAACAGACAACGTTTACACGTTGAAATCACAGGTACACCGAGAATAATTATTTTCTAATTTCCCGATCCTCAATTCCTGGCATTTCCATCTTCTCATCTCAGGTTCCGTGGTTGGTAGTATAACTTTGAGTTCTAGACCAAATGTCGAATCGAAATGTCGCGTATTATTGTCTAACCAGAAACTTCTGATGAGTAATTAATTATTGAAGTTGAAATATACAGATGGAGCGAAAACCAATCTCGTGCGCATGAAATTTCTTACAAAAAGTTTGTAACCCAACTTTTTAACCTTCAGTAATTTAGTCCTGAGATACGTTAAAAAAAATAACGTACCTTTAGAGGAGTGCGCGAAGCGAGGTTTTCTTATTTATCTTTTTTCCTTCACATATATACTCGGAAGAGTTAAAAAAGAGTCATTAATAAAATTCAGAAAATGATTTCGTATCTTTATAACTATATTTAGTGCTTAAAAATATAAAACTTTATAAACTTCTATTTGTTTTATTTTGGAAAGTGGTACATACGACCCCAGGTAGCGATTTTCAAAAAGTTATCGGAATAAAGTTAACTTACGGCTTAAATGTCCGAAAGATAACTTTTCTACATTTATTAACTCATAGTTACAAATATCGGGTGGACATTTGTGCGTTTGTGAGTTAACTTTCGGATAATTGTCTGTAAATTGCTACCTGGGATATCGTGAAGAAACCAGTAAAAAAAAAAAAAAAAATCGCCAACGGTATCAAGTGTATTTTCGTCAAAAATCAAATAACCACAAAAATGAAGTGAAGTTTTGAGATGCATAACAATAATGTTCGATTTTGAACACAGGTGTATTTCTTTGACCCACTTTTAGGAGTAAACCACTAAAGATAAAAAGTGTCGTCAAGGAGACCTTGTATAATGCATGAAGTGTTTGTCTGCATTCCTCCAATTCCTTGTACTGTATGAAAATTCACGTGAACTTTTTGGGTGTAAATGATCAAATCAAAATTTTCCTATGCAGTTGAACGTTAAGGAGAAGGAGATATCGAGGTTGAAAAAAATGTTAGAAGGTGGCCGTCCTCAGAGTGCAGTTGCCAAGGACTGTTCTTGTAAAAAAGCTGATCAATTCAACGAGCATAATGGATATGAAAAAAGTTTAGGTTCTCATACTGTTTGCCACAGAGGTTCCGAGGCCAGTGAATTGAGAATGTTGCAACAGGTCAAACTTGATCTCGAACAACAATTACGGGGTATACAAATCATTTCAATTTGTATTAAAATATTTCAAAAGTAAATAGATCGCCCAGGAATATTTTTTTTTGCAATTACAGAAGCACTCGATAAGCAACATGATGCAATGTCTCAAGCAATGAAACTAGCCGAAAGAAATGAAGAATTGGAAAAAGAACTGCGTGACATAGATCACATCGCGTTAGCTGTTGAGGCTGATTGCAATTCTGCCGTAAAAGAGAATAACAAACGTGTCAGTCATCTTCAGGTAAAAAAAAAAAAGCAATTTCTTGCAATCATGAATTTTAGGTGAAAATAGTTTTATTTGAGGCCGTATTATTGTCTAAAATTCTGTTTCCAGAGTTGATTTTCAGAGTAGAATATTTTTTGAACTGTTCGCATTTTCTTTCAGAAATGTTGTACACATATTTACTGACCCTTTGAAAATACGTACAATTTTTTTCGATATCAAGAAATAAATTATACACAACTTCAGATAAGTTTTCCCAAAAATATGCTTTTTAAATTAGCGACGACGATATCTCGATAACCAGTTGGCCGATTGCGTTAAAAGTTGGTACACGTCTTCTATCAAGAGACCCGGTGGAGTCTCGGGACAAGTACATTTGCAGCTCTGTCGTCTGTTGGCACGAGGCTCGCCGAGAATATTGTCTCCGAATAAAACTATTCGCCGTGGTCCGGGTTAGGCTGTTTTTCAACAATGGTACCAGAATTGAGTCGGAATAATTGTTATTTTTTTACCCCATAGAGAACGAAAAAAGTAAAGGAAAAATCGATAATCAAGGTTTAGCATCCCGCCATTTCAGGAAGAAACAATTTTTCTGTCCGATTCTAGTAACAGTCCTCGCAACATTGATACAGATTAAGAATACGTTTGGTTTTTTTTCCGGATGCATAGAATGTCTTGCAGTCTGATCGCCTGTCAAAAGATTTTTTTCACGCACCGTTTAACTAAATCGTACAAAACTATAAGATAACATTGTAAAATGTTTGCACAAAAATTTCTACCTGTTTATGAAGAATTCATAAACACGTGAACAAAATAAAAAAAAAAAAATAACTCGCAACGTTTGAAATTGATTCTATTCTGAAAATCACTCAAAACGGTATTGTAGACGAGAATACGGCCTTAAACTTGACACGCGACGAGAAGACTGAGCATATTTTATTTCAACGTTTTAGGAAAAATTGGAAAACGTTATGACTCAAGTTCACGTACTAGAAGGTGAATTAATGGTCGAACGTAGATCGGCACAAGAGTTACGAGCTGATTTAGAAGCAGGACGGCTGGAAAATCGCAATCTTCAGCGAAAACTTGAATCGTCGTTGGACGAGAAGAAGCAAATGACCGATCGCATCAACGAATTAACTGTAATCGGTAATTAATGTCTTTTATTTAAGCAACTACCATTAGATGGGCGCAACCGTCGATTCTCCTCCATATCCTTAATCCTCTCTAGAACATAATTTGACCGATGAGATCCGCAAATTATCGAAAGACAATGGAAATCTTAAACTTGAAGTTTCTCGTATGGATTGTGCAAACAATTTGTTAAAGAAACAAATGCATGGCAATGACAAATCCCAGAACGTTAACGAACATCCGAAGAAAGTTAAAGAGAAAGCCGAAAAAAACGATAAAAATAAGGGAAAAGCAGTGATGAGAAAAAAAAATCCGGGTACATGATTCGACTGCGTTAATTATGATTTCACCAATTCGTAGATATTTTTGGCAACACGAAGTTTTTTTTTTTCAATACATCTCGTTCCCTAAATAAGAAAAATAAATCTTTTCCCTTTTCATAGCATCTCGTGGACAGCGTCGTTCTTTTTCGCCGCCAGTTCATGAAAAACAAACCGAAGCAATGAGGCGTCAGGGGGACTCTAGAGACGACGAAGTCACCAGAGACTCGAATATCGAAGGGAACAAGAGAAATTGTCAAAAAATAAATATCGAGAAAGACTCGAGAATCAATCAACTTCAGTCGACGATCGATCAAATTCAGACTGATCGTGATTATTACAAAAACGAGTACAACAGGTTGCGAGAACAGTGCTCGAAAAATACGGAATTGGATAATGTAAGAGATTAGCTGAAAAAAATATTATGTGACTTGATATTAGGATTAATGCTCTGTTGAATTTTGACAGGCGGAATTGTGGGGTCAGGTGTGCGAATTGAGACGTCAGCTTATTGAGAAGGAGCATACAGTGTTGGAGTTACAAAGAGAGAAGAAGGATCTTTGCCGGGAAAAGTTTGAACTGGAATTGCGACTGCAATCAATGAGATCGGATCGTAGGAACACGGGCAATTCTTGTGGCCAATGCCGACCTATCGGCAATAGTGCTTCTTCGGCTTCTAGGTCGTCATCTGCTGGCGAGTCCAAGGTTCAAAATATTCCCTTTTGCCCAATTAAGTCGTAGCTTTTTTTTACGTCTCTGCGGATACCCTTGCGGGTGTTTACGGGCCGATCCCATCACTTTAACCCACTTCACTAATTTCCATGTTCCTGTACGACCCCTTAAGAGTATTGCTCACAGTTTCTCTTTGCTAATGCACTACTGTAGTAAATTCGCACGAGGGCCAAGGGAAATTGTGGGAAATCCAGCGAATACAGGCGGCTATATTTTTACTGAGTTTCAGTTGGTTTCAACATCAGAAACTCAGAAAACTGCGTCGCGCTCAGCGATCGAGGCGCGAGCCAGTGTTGTGGCTAAGCGGCCACCCAACCAAGTACTGACCTCACCCGAGGCTGCTTAACTTGAGAAATGGCCGAAACCCCACCCCGACCGCGCGTCAATAAATTATTCGATAGTTAAAGTTTAAGAACTTTGGGTGACGTTAAGAATTTCTTTTTGTAAACCAGGCACTGTTGGAGCGAATGGAACGAGAACGAGATACGGCAAGAGCCGATGTCGATCGATTGGTCGAAGAACGAGATGCTTTACGCGAGAGACTCAAGGTATTGGAAAAATTCACCCCAGCTTCCACAATTGCATGATATTATTTGTAGAATCCTTGTACATTTACTGTAGACACGGCTTTATGGGTTATTTCAATATGCACTAATTTAAAAAAAACAATCATAGTCTTGCGAATCGTTTTATTTAGATAAAACGATTATAGACT
>JABSMR010015406.1:0-18325 GCA_018902295.1 Dusona sp. PSUC_FEM 10030013 | reverse complement strand
TCTTGCTCGTAGTTGTTGTTAATGTCGCGATAAATGCGATGATGCGAAAAGAGAGAGAGAGAAAGGGAGGAATCTTGCGAGTACTTCGCGTAGATATGAATTCAACAATTTCTGTACCTACGTTCTTACGAGTTTCTTCACCGCACAAAAAAAGCTGTACGGAATATGAGCGCTCACTTCGTCACAAAAACACGAAGACTTATACACAACATACAGCCGTTTGCTGGTTGCAAACGAGTTTACGAATATTCTCAGATGTAGTAGAGACCAAAGGAAATGTGAGTGAGCTTTGTCGAGATCAAGCTCGTAGTGGAAAATACGCGAGCTCATATCGTTGGTGGTTCCGTGACCGTGGAAATCCTCTAGCGACCGTTCTCGCTCCCTATCTGACAGGAAATTCACTCTGCATCTTTTTCTTTCTTCCGTTTTTTTTCTCTACGAACAGAGAGATAGAGAATGAAAGAGAAGTGAGTGAGAAAGAGGAAACGGCTCGTGCGGAGTACCACGAAGAAAATACGTTCGAAGCCACATACGAGCGCGCGCATCCGAAGAAAATTCTTTCCCTTTCTCGAGAGACTGGTCGTCGTCGTCGGGGGAATCTCACCACGGGAGGCCAATTACACGTGTGCCCAGTGCGCATACCCGTAATTGCGGCAATGAAAATTCTAATGACACCGCACGCTGTCAACCGCTATGCGAGCGTGCGCCGTGTGTCTTATCCTTCGTGCAAGAGCAAAGGATCTCTGGATAAGTCAGGAGTTAACAGTCCCGCGAGTAAGGCAATATCGTAAAGCGTCGAGAGTTCGCGCACTCGTCCTCTTGCTACCCAACCTCCCTACCTTGGCTGTTCTCGATATACGAAAAGTGCCTCTCTCGCCGCATATAAAACAAACTCCCCTCTACCTCGCTGCATTTCTCTTTTCGTACCATCACCGTGTCGTGTCCCTCTGGATGCGCCAGTATTCGTATTTTAACCTTTAAAGACGTAACGCAGTCGCGTATAAATATATATACCGTATAAATGCATCTATATATGTATATATAGTATAAGGTGCGGACATTTTCTAACTTCGTCTCCGGGGACATACGAAATTTATGCACCCTTCGCTCACGCAGTGCTGCATAGAATCACCTAGCTTTTTATGCGTACGGTTATATGAGAGTTTTATGTTATTTATAGGAGGAAATACCATTTTTATGACATTAAAGAAAAACCATCAAACGCCATTTACCCCAAGGCATGCATATGTGATATCAAAAAAAAAATCGTACATTTTTCGTTCAAACAAATATAAATTAATTATTTACCAGAATATTGACGAAACATCGCCCGTACTGAGTTAGAACGAATGGAAATATTGTTTACTGTCCTAGTAAGATAACGTCTGGTATGAGGCAATAAAGGGTTGACAAGTCCGATAACCATGAATCAAATGACGGCGATAAGGAGGCACAGTGTTGATAGTTATGAAGTGTAATCAATGTGAAATTCTATATGACCCATCGTTAAATTTTATGTCGCCATGGGGTAGCGCTATTCATGAAATATTTATTGAGATTTTTCGTAGGGTAAAGAAAGAAAAAAATGAATGTTGTAATTTGAATTTTATAAGACAATTTTATTAAGATCTTAAATTACGTTGAAAATTGTTGCGGTCAACGAAAAGAGAAAAGCGGTTCTAATTGTTTACTTTGTCGACCATCACGATTGTTAGGAAGTATTCTTATATAAAAAATTATATGTTTATGGGCACAGAACTCGAGGCTACCTATTCTGCAATAAATCGACGAATTTATGGGGCGCGGACTGGTGAAATTACGAAAAAGCCAAACCGATTAATAACGAGATGAGTAATAGCGGTATGCCGAGCTTTCCACACAGAGCATGCATCAATATATCATGTACAGAATTTTTTCTCCCATTCTTCATCTTGGATATCGGACGCGCGACGGGTTATGCTTGCAAATTTCTTGTCCACATTTGGTAGACGATGTGTACATACTGTTTTTCTCCAATCATAAATATATATAGATGCATATACCTGTACGAGGCTCATTCTGTTGAACCCTTTAATTCTCGAACACGCCCTCTGTCCTGTATTTGCTAACAGCAAAGAATTTCTTTTCGCACTTTCGCGTTGTGCACCTCCCCTGTCATAAATTTATGTTGCGCGGTATCTCGCTTCTCAGGACAGAAAGACGGAGAAAGATAGAATAGTGAAAGAATAAAAAAAATAAACGTAACAACTGACACAGGAGGTGGTTGTCTGCAGTTCTGAGTTATCGATCATCTGTGGGGAAACCTCGAAGTGGCTGGTGAATAATTAAGAGTTCCTTTCCCCCTGTTCCTTTCTCTCTCTCTCTCTCTCGCCCCTCTTTCTCTCTTTTGCTTTTGTTGTAAATTCAAAACAACGATATATACATGAATATATGTACAGTTAAGAAACGACGAAAATTGATTGTCGATCGATCGCGATTATTCGAGAGGAGCCCGCGGAGTTTGATTGCGAGGTTCCCTCAAGCACTCCCTACTTATTTCAGATCAAGTCCTTTTTTTTATTTAGTTCTCGTTGATCGCATTCGTTCGGTCAGAGAGAATCTCGAGACAACCACCAAATTACGAAATGACGCATCTTGCATGCTCGCCGACAGCTCGAAACTTGAGGCGGTTATACATTGCTACGATTTTTCGCGCACGTATACACATCGCGATAGCGAGAGATGAGAGTGTCTCTCGGGAAGGGCGCGCGTCCCATTCGTAATTTTTCAAGCTGGGCTTCTCCGAGACTTCCGGCACGCGCCCCGCCTCTACACCGCCGGCCATATAGTAGCACGCCACGATGCATAAGTGTACCGCAAAGTTCTTCTTTTCATTTTTGAAGCGATAATAAATTCTGACGTGCCCTCTCCACCTTTAAATTTTTCAACAGTCACCTCGACCGATGATCGTTCCTGTTCGTATTTTATTTCCCTTTTCTCTTTCAATTATTCCTTCGGTATAGGCTGAAATTTTAAATTATGCATCAGGCTAGGCGCTACTTTCTCGTCTCGAACTAAAGCCTATTATCTCTAAGCTATTCAGCCGAAAGAAAAAACTAACACTAATAGAACATAGCTGTGAATTACGAAATTAAAATCTTCGCTTTCGAGTCTCAAAACATGTTGACGTTAGTTTGTAAATATCAGTTTTCTATATGAGACATTGAACAATACAAAATTTATGAAAATCGATGAAATCGTAGTGAAATTTATTGAATGAATTACTTTGTTAGAGAACATATTTTTATGGTTGAAGTTTTGACAGGAATTCATTCGAATAAATCTTTTCTCACGAATAATATGCGAAAGGGCGGAATGATTTAATTCACATCAGAGTCTCGTTAATCTCAGAAGCCACGCAATGCTCTCGAGTCAAAATGTATATTACGAAGTAACAGAAGGAGCGATGATTTATCGGTGAATGGTGGTGTCTCCTCGCGATTTAATAGCGTGTAAGTACCTCTCGCGATTACGAAGCACAGGGTGACGTTCTACAACGAGCAAACATACAATCCCTCGAGAGCGCTCGGTTCATACGATCGAGAGAGCTAAATGCTGCTGCTGCTGCTCATTAAACGGGTTCGCGTAATGCTTAGAGAAGCCCAACCAAGTGGTGTGTCACTCGGGCGCGTTCGTCCTTTCGCGTTGTTCCGTGACGCCGTTTCACGAGTGTCTCATTAGCGACAAAATTAATTGGGAACCAATAGCCAGAAAATCTGGCGTCCATATATACATATAGCGTACCTTATACGGTTATCTTATATCAAATATTGCAGTAATATTTAAACCTGGAAGTAAACACATCGAACGAAAATAAAATAAAAAAAATCATAACTGGTTCACTGTGAGATTAATTGCCCTCTAATTGGCAGAATCAGTTCCATCTGTCAAAAATTATAAAAATCGACGACTACATTCCGGTCCGGCCTCGAAACCGTTGCCAAACTTTCTTTTTCTCGTCGCCGAAATGTCCGCGATAAATATATATATTTCTCTCTTTCACGTACCATATACAGAATATTACAGATATAATAGTCTACTTGCGCATACTCCCATAAATCACAGCTCGCCGGAAGAAGAAAGAGAGAGAAGGAGAACCGTTGTTCTTTCGGTTCCATTTATCAAACTCGTCCGCTCGTGGACCCCCGTTCACTCGTGAACCCTTCAACTATCGTTCTTTCATTTTTTCGTCTCTCTTTTCACGCCCACCCGCGTTTGCAGATCGCGAGCAGGAGCAGCCGGCGTTAGGTTCGGAATCAGTGTCGAGAGAGGGCGGATATAAGCGGCGAAAGCTGTGAAACGGCAAAAGTATAAGAGATGCGAAGAAAAGAGGGTAAAAAAGAGTCTCGCCGGAATACAAACGAGGATGAAAAAGTGCACGGGATGTACATGTACTTTCGCATACACGAATAGAAATATATATCCGTATATAGCAGAATTTGCCAGCACGGACGCACAAATAATTTGGTTCAGTGTGAGAAGCAATGTAGGAAGAGAAGCTGGAACAGACCGGTAATTTTTCAATTTGGTTGTAAGAAGCCTCGAGACGAGAAAGAACTCTTCCGCTTTCTTCGAGAGCCACGAGCCTTGCATCTGTTATTTTATGAATGATTATTAAGGATAAAAGAACACTTTTAAACCGGTAGCTCTTGTCGAGCCATCCACGCCAGCCAGCTTTTACAATTCACGAATCCATCATAATGGTGATCGGAAACATATATTATGTATCACTCAAGTTGGCCGTGTTTAAGAACCGAAAAATTATCCACCACGTGAGTCAATGCGGAGAATCTCATTCGAGCGTTTGTGCATATACGTTCTTCGTCGATTGTTCTTTTAGTCGGGAGACTCATAAGCGATTTTCTTACCAGCTTTAGTAAGAGAAGTGGCTATATCTCTCCACATCTTTCTTCCCTTCCTTCTCACGTTCTCCTCGTTGCCCACCGAGAGATAAGTATAAGAAGAAAAGAGTAAGACCGATCCGGTCCGGCACTCTCCTTCATCCTCCTCTCTCTCTCTCTCTCTCTCTCTCTCTCTCTCTCTCTTTTCTCTCTGTTCCATACACCCATAAGTCATGCTAGGTGTTCCCCCGGTAATGACCCCCGGCTTCTCGTTTTACTCATATCCTCCGGTGCCGCTGCCTCGCCGACGCGAATTACACTGCTCCCTTTCTCACTCTTTCCTTCTGGCCTCTGTTTCTCTTCTTCTTTCTTCTTATACTCTCATCATCCCCGTTCGTGTATTCCCACGTGAATTCCGACTCTCCTCATGACGGTTGGTAATGCAAGCCTCGTAATTAAATGACTCGCACTTTTTTTTTGTCTCGTGTACATGCAGATGAGAACTTTTGATTTATTAGATTTGCAGAAATTCCGTTTGATTGAGACGATTATTTCTTAAGAAAAGTTCATTTACCTATCAAATGAATTTATAAATTAACGGCGGCGTTTATGAGGAAATAATTATTCTACTTATTTACATTAGAAGTATAGGCAGCGAACGTCCATTCGTTTGCTATATTTTTAATTAACGTGGTAATAATAATTTGAAAACTTCGAAAAATCAAATTGCAGCAGTCTCACTGTAAATATGTTTTGCGAAAATTGATACACAATAACTCTCGTGTATTCGTTAACAATTAATGTTTTTTATCCTACTGGAACGAAATTTTTCTCATGTTTTCAAAGACTAGGAAAGATTCATCCTGTTATTTTGCCACAGTCTATGACTTTTAGGCTCAGAATATATTCTTAGGAAGAACGAAACCAAGTGGTCTTTTTCTGAGACGTTAACTGCCTTGCCTCTTTCAATTTTGTCCCTGCAGAGTGCTGCATCGTAGCTGTTACTGGACTTCCTATATACATATTATATTCCTGTATATGTACAGATCTGTATATCTATACATCGGTGAAAAGGCGTGTGCTTCTGGTGGTACGGTGTAAAGCCATTGCTGTTTTGCCGTATCGCGAAAGGAGGAGAGACGACCTTATCGAACCAAGATCTTTGCCGGTCATGGGGGTTAACTCAAGATAACGCGATTAGTCGCGCTCGACCGGTCTCTCGCGCCCCCGCGCGCTCGCGCGCGAGCCAAGTCCGGCGAAATTTCAAGCAACGCATCAGCAAATAACCCAGCAGCTCGAACACCGCGTGATGGTCCAGCTCGCGTGGAGTGAAAATTGAAGAGGAGATCCTCTCTCGCGGTCGGCTGTATCAGTTACCGTTGGCTACTATCTGATCTTGTACACAAGGACCCCGAGAGACACGAGCGAGAAAGAAAGAAGACTGAGAGCCTGGTTTGTTTTATAGTTCCTGTGTGCATAGCCCGTTTTCAACGTTGTTTCTCATAAGTACACGTATACATAGCATACTCTAAGATATCTCTGCTACACGTTGTAGCAATATATGTAACTGTATATACATATACAAAGCCATATAACTAAGAACAGACGCGTACGTCGTCATATTTTTCGCGTTAATCTTTAACGCGCGGATCCCTCAACGTTTGTTTTATGATTCGGATATACCAGCGTCCATATGAAAACGCGGATATACGCTTTCATGGCGCGTCACATCGTACATCAGTGTAAAGTCGTTGAATTCGTATTTTCCGTAACAGCTTTCAGTTCGAAGGCTCAAGGAAAAAAGATAAACATTAATACTCGGGGTGGTGAAAACGAACAAACAACGTTTTCGACCTCTGACATAGCAGTCGTATCGAGTATCGAGTTAAATAGCCTCTGGGCTATAGTTTGTGCACGGTTCATCAGGTAATCCTTGACTGAAATGAAATTTTTATTATGACTGAACTTTTTATTTTTTATTTCACTGACCTCCGATTGCTGAACCTGCTGCTCTTTACATATGCACGTTTTTACGCTCTGCATTGCGAAAATCCAACGGTGATTTATCAATCGTCAAATCTCGCGATCGTGAATGGCGTAATTAATTATGGAGCCTCGAGAGCTCTGAAATTGTCGGGACATTGAGAGGCCCGGGATAGAAAAAAAAGAAAGATTAGAAGGCGCAGCAAGGTGGAAACAAACAGGTGCGCGTCACGATGAATCGATGCTACTTCATGCATAGTCTGACATTTATGGTGCTCCAGCACGACGCAGAGTTTAGCCCCCGACAAAACGTGGTTCCCGCTGTTTCGTTACGTATTCTCGAATACGGATCAATTTATCAAACCGTTTCTTGTTTTCGACAGTACATATATAGATATGTAGTTTCTGTGTTCAAACTGAAATGCGAAACGTGTTGTTCTCAAAATAGTCGGTGCCTGTACATTTCAAGTAGAGTTACGTTAAAATTTAAAGAACCAATCCAAAAGCACAATTAACCAGCATTCAATTATTTCCCATCTCACGTGTCAGTTCTATAAATAATCACGAGCAATTTGGCGACAGAATAATAGCTTTAATAATTTTGTGTTTCTATACGATCGTTGATATCAGTTTACGATATTCCATCAATGACAACATACCTTAAATCCGGGATATACGGGACGTAAATACGAGTAAGATAGCCAATAACGAGCTGACATTTTTTTCAACATGACTATCTAATGGAACAAATTATTTATAGGTATATACATAGATACGATTCTGATTGAAACACGCGTAGAAGTGTCGCTCATGCTCTAAATATTCGAGGAGAAAGAGGTCGAGCGTGATACATACAATCCTCGAGAATGGAAAATCGTTTTTACGGGTGTGATGGACTAAAGCTATTATGCGGTCGATCTATTTATACAGAAATCCCAAAATTTGCGTATTCAACGAGCGACATATGCGGCGAAATCTAAAACGCTTTTCCATGTTCACGTTGACGATCGAATATCTCACGTGGCGTATGCGCGAGTTGCACAGGTTAAATTCATCAAGCTTCCATTGGATTGGCGAGGTATCAGAAGCAAGAACCAGAAGTGGCTTAATTGAGAGTTTGATTGGCGGTGAACTGAGCGAGATTCACAACGTTAAATATAAATTCGTCGACGAAATTATATATTCGCCTGATGCTGCTAGTGTCACGGTGCTAATACTGATGCTTGGTATGTATGTCCCAGTCTGTGAGTGAGTGTGCGTGTGCTGAATAAACTGTGGTTCGAGCACAGAGCTCGTATTAGAGATGCGGATATTTTCTATAGTGATCTTCTCCATTCTCTGCCCCAGCGTCTCTCCCTCCCACCCACTATATGAATTTATCGCGTGTACCAGTTGCCGCATAAGTATATAGACATAAGTTATTGTGAGAGAAAAGAGAGGATATCGTAAAGTCTCATGCCGAGAGGTAGTCAGCCAATCGGAAGATGACCGAAAGCTCACCTGGCGTTGCTCTCCGGAGACTCGGTTCCACCCCCACTTGTACGCGGAGGCAGGGGATATGAAAGGAGAACGCTATTTACCGCTAGTTAAGTGTATGTGTATGATCATACATAGCACGCTCAGTCCTAGCTGAAACAACCCACCGCTAACTTCTATTTACTGTAAATGCAAGATGAAGGTAGACGTTCGCGAGCTCACAACCTGAGCTCACAGACTCAACCGAGCGCAGAGACCACGTCGAGCAAGATATGGTATAGGATGACCTACTTAACTCGTACTTAGGCTCCTCCTAGGAGAAGGGGCCATCCGACGCTAAGACGTTGCTGGATCGCGCTCAACGATCGGAAAAGTCGCCCGTGTCAAGAGAGCTCCTCGAGATTCTCGCTCGCGCCTCTCTTACTAGCCGTAACTCCTCCGCGCCAGCCAATCCCGTTCTTCTCGATATCTCCCCTTCCTACAAACTTCGCTCATATACTTAAACGTATCTATACAGAGACGTAACGTGTATATGTGCCTGTTGCCTTCATTGCAAGAAAATCTCATAAAAATTTAAACCAATGAACGTACGTTCGAAAATATATTACTCCCTTCATCTAGTTCCACAAATTCTACAAGAATTTTTTCGATAATCAATGTAAAATTTCCGGCGTCAACGCGGCTTCCAAATGAAATCACCAATCACTCGCTAGTACTATTATCATCCTCGATAGAGGAGACTCTAAAAAGTAATAATTCATTCATCTGTCCACAGAATAAAAGATTTTTTTCACCTCCATCCTCTCTTATCACAGTGAGATATCCGAGACCAGATAATGTTCTCCCCGGTGTCGGCAATCCTTTCCGTCGGTATGCTGAGAGTGTAATAATTCCTGATAATTAACATCGACGTTATTTATCGCCGGTAGACGTGGTCGATGATATTTTCCGATAACGCGATTGCTCGAGGGCGGGTATTACGATGAATCCAAAAGATTTTTCTAGCTGTCTCTCCCTCAGTATAACTAAAATATAAATTATTGTGTAGCACTCCGGTTCAATACTTTGTCTCGATTTTGAAGCTTCGATAGAACAAAATATATTTACGGAAAAACTCTTTGCTGATTTTCCTCGCTGCGATTGGGAGTGTGCTATTATTATCAGGCTTAAAGAAAGGAATTTATCATAGTATAGATTGAGAGATCGTGAGTTGTAAGAACTAGAGATAACTTAGGGTCCGTGGGAAACGATGATCTATTGGCGTGTCTACGTATAAGAATCCAGCAAACATCAAGAACCGCCCATCTAACATCACAAGACACGGTTGTATTGATCTTATGTACATGATCACACGAGTACGATCGCAACACATTTCAGTGTTCCTGTAATCTCTTACACGTCGTTAAAAACACGTCATTAACGTTAAACGCGCTCGCCTCGGAGCGAAGACTCGCGATGACGAGAAGAATGCTGTATCCTGTTACAGGATCGCGCTAAACCAATAGCTTAATCACAAAAAGGCGTACGGAGGATTCACGAACCAAAGATTTCGCGCTGAACTGGCATTGAACCATGCTCATCATAATTCTATGGAGGTATCGACACTTTGAGAAACGGAAGATTGACGTCGAATTGAGAATTATTATCATTTCGAGCCGATTAGTAAACTGTACGACTTTTCATCGTGTAAGGGAAGCAAACTTTCCGATACTGCTGTACTCGCAAATTAGATAGTTTGAAGTTGGCTCGATGACTTGATGAAAAGATTGTTCGGTAGCACATTGTCATTAAATATTGATCGTTAATCAGACTCGTCTTAATTAAATCTTCTGATTCAACTTCGAACGAGACTTACGAATATATCAAGTGTCCAATGTAATCTGGTGTTTGACATCTGTTTTTATCTTAAGTTGATCTAATTTACAAATATACCTACCCTATCGAATATACACGATCTGGTAGCGCGAATATCTTGACGAGGAATCTTGTTCGATCTGTGATCTATCGATCGAGCTGTACACGTAATGTGTCTCATGTCTCCCGTCTCTCTCATTCTTTCTCCTTTCGTCAATGGAAACCCCTACACAATATTTCAATTCATATGATTTTGGATGTTAATGATCGATACCATTTTTTTTCACGAATGTTACAAAGCGTCAAAGTCATTGAAACAATATTTCATTTCACATTAACGTTCCATTGTCCGTGATTGTCAATGATTGAAAACGATCAATCTTTCGGTTTGATGGTCGTATATCTCGCTCGTTCTAGTTGTTGGGGCCCATAATTCCGTCGTTCGCGTCCGAAGACAATTTTGCTCGATTAGAAAAATCTTGAGAGTAAAAACGTTGCGTTATATGCCAATCCACGGAGACCAAACGAGGCGGCACAAGCTGGGAATGAGCTCGGCAAGGTCCTTCCCACAGCACGAAATGTACCAGGGTCTTTTGTTGTTCGTAGCTTTACAAAATCAGAGGGACCATAGTCTCATACCCAAGCACGACGACGACGGAAGCTTGCCTCGAGCGTCTCGTTGAGTACGGTCTCTTAAACATTTTTCAACGCTCGTATTGCAGCAACTTTGGGTCACGAATTTTCAGCTCGAAGTATAAAAGCAACGGAAAATGAATATTCTTCATGTAGTTCACGTCCAAAATATTAATATGATGAATAAATAAACTAATTATGGAATTTAATGGTTCGATCACTGTTATTCACTGAAGTTAAGAATATATTGAATTGAAGATTTAGACGAAGGTGGGCCTGTAAGAATCAAGTGCTTAGTAAAAGGAGGCTATCAATCATTTTGCTGACTCGAGAGAGTGAAAGAGTTTGTGTGGGCCAGAAATGACCGGTAAAGTGGTTCATCGAATTACAGGTTCGTTAGCTGGTTCATTAATACTAAACATAGAAGGACCTTGACTGAAAAATCATAAAAATCATATAAATCGTTCGATAGTTTGAAATAGGACTCTGACTGGCTTTCTTCTGTAAATAAATCGCTTTTAAATCATTGAAAAAAGAACAACCGTATGATAAAAGTTGTACAAGATTCTTAAAAAAATGGGACTAATCGGATTTTCCTTCGATGCGATGCTCACGGGAAATATATATAATATTATTAGTAGTCCCTTGGGGAACATATTGCTCTCGCGCTACAGAGTTACTGATCTGCCCCAAGCGGATAACGCAAGAGAGTCCGTCTACCATTACGTGTATATACATATTTTTATCTAAATATATAGCGAAACAAGCAGGAGCATAACACAGGCGCACAGGTATCATCGTGAATAAGGAGCAATCAGATATCATTAGGGTTTTTATATGAGGCCGTTTGTACAAGTCTCCTGAGGGCAGACAGTGGAGTGCTATATTCCCACGATCACAAATCTTCAAGTACCTGCTAACCACGCAATACTATCCGTGTATCTACATGAAACGTTAAAAGCTTCTGTTCACACAATTCTGTCCAAGATGATTGTATTTTATTTATTATTTAATGTTATTTATATAATTCATCGCTACAGATGTTATCGAGTTTTATGGATTATCTAAGATGCTAAAGACCATGAAAATTTATGAGAATTATACATAGTATACCCGAGAGTATATTACAAGCGAACATTCGGTGAAGAACGATTGCATAGAAAACAACTCTCGCTCGCTCAATCCTCCGCAACGTCAGTCAATTTTAACGAAGCGACAGAGTCTTCACTCTCTTTCTCTCTGTGTATTCTCGCGTCAGCGCAGCGCGAAGTATCCTAATGGGATTGAAAAGAGATTAAGGCGTTTCGTCCGGAAGAGGCAAATACAAGTTGGTGCATACAAGCCCAAGTGAGCGGAGAGAGAGAAAAGCAGACGGAGAGAAAAAGAGATGAGGTGATGGCCGAGTGTGGAGAAGGGAGAAGAGAACGCAAGAGACGCTGATACTCGCTGAGGGGTCCATGAGCTCTCGGATAACGAGAAAATCTCATCGGTTCTTCAGGATGGGGAAGGGGCAGAGGAGCGGGGAGGGAAGGAGGGCGAGAAGCGAGTCACGACGCGGAGAGACGTCGCCGTGTTGGTCGGCGCACCAGACTTTCGTGCGAACGGACATATCTCTCACGAAGGACGAAGAGACTGAGCAATAGAGCGAGTACTGCGCTATAGAATGGACGTTTGCCGTTTTCTCTAATTCTGCATGATTGATGGCGATCCACTGATTTTTATTACAATCAACGGAGCAAGAGCGTAAAAGTCTTGGGCGCTGATGTATGTACATAAAGCTTGAATACTGTAGGGAAAGAACGTTTATTGCGACAGAGTGGCAGCTATGATTACCTGTAGAAATTTGCGTGGCCCTTCTATGCAGTGAATGGTGACAGACCCTCCTCAGCTCAACAATTCTTAATTTATCCCTCTTATGTCTCCACTAATTTATGCAGCGAAAAATAGAAGCTGAAAACACTTACCTTCCGCGATCAGCCTGAAGTGAGCCATGTTAAAAATACAATGTGAACTAACAAATAAATGATCATTTTTCATTTTATTTTCTTAGCAATCAAATTAAAACGGTCATCCGCAAATCCGAACCAATTAATGATAGTACAAGGTCATGTTGCAGCAGCGAGTTATTCGTTTGGTTCACGCGATTTCAACCAGAATACGATTTTTCCCTCTAACCTGAGAAACAGACACTTTTTAATGAATGCGCATTTAAAATGCACTCTTTTCTTGCAACAATCGAAAGGTTAGACGATGTGTTGAGCGTTCACAATAGTCATGTAGAAAAGTGCTAACCGTTATTCCTCGAGACGGTACGTTACTCGTGGGTAAGTTTGTTTTTCGGCTCGTTGAATTTACAACAATGGACGCGCGGTTACGAGCCGCGGGCGAATGTAAAACCAGAGCAGCGAAAATGCAAGTGCGACTGAATGAGAGAATTCACCGCGAATCTCTCCCTTTGTAAGCCACAGCGGAAAGGCGCCTCGAGGTGAAGTCGCTCGTGGAGGTTTAACAACCGGAGGATATTTCTTGTGCGAGAGCGCAGTATACACTCCACGAAGGCACATATACGTGCACACATACAACACGTAATACTGTACGTGAGGTGATGGCGCTGACGGCGTTAATTAGTAAACTCTCAAGGAAATGCATTCATTCAAGGCCAAGATTCATTATACCCATCGGACAGACACCAGAGACGAGGAGGATATATAGAAGCTCAGACATTGAGACGTTTGAGAGGGATGCGAAAAACGCTTTCTTCAGGTAGACTTGTTACGAGTCCCGGCAGTACAGAAATGACTTCACCTTCGCGGTTCATCAAATATACATGTACGTATGTATGTATGTAGTTGAAATGTGTATGTATATACGAACAGCTCCTACATTACAATATTTATACTGTAGAAATACTCTTATGAAAATAATACCTTTGGCGCCAAAACTTCATTATCTCTGGTCAAAGTACAGAGATTCAAATGGGTGCCACCACGTGTACTATTATAGGAATCCCTCAGATTCATTCCATGTACAGACAGGGCGTAATACGTATCCAAGAGAACGAATAGAAGAAGCTTCATTAGCCCTCAGCTGGATACATATTACGAGGGGGGTTAGGACTCACTCCTGAAACTTCGGCACGTTTGATACTCCGCGATTCTCGGACGGAGGGCATAATACGTGCAAAAATGAAACTTCATTACTGCAAGTCTTTGAGGAACCAAATTATATCTAAAACTTGGTATTTTGTTAGTCATAAATACGTAAAAATTCATACCCGATCGAAAGTGTCCTATTGAACATCGGTGAATTAATAAAAATTCGAATCGCGTGTGAAATCAAGAAAAAAAATTTATTCTGTTACTTAAAGTTTTGACTATACCGATAGACACGCTTTTTTAATTACATTTAGAATTGCTCATACACTCATATGAGTACGGTTTTATATTCATGTCGTTGAATAGCCCTTCGTGAGAACGAAGAAGAGTCAGACTCCCTCCCTGCTTTCCTTCTCTCTCGCTCATTCTTGACTGCCAGATCAATTTATTAAACATAATGAATTACTGAGAGTACACACGCATAGGAACTCATACACGAGTAATTAACATAGGGCCTCATCCGTTGGACGTAATTCTCGAGACCAAGCACACCCTTCTCTCGTATACCGATCCTAGATAAATATGTCGCGTATAACTCGAGCACATTGCGGGAGAGAGAGCACGTTGCTCACCGATAGTTGAATAAAGCTAAATTCTCTCACGCAGCATCTCTCGAGTTCTGGGCCCATTCGTGTCGTGAACATCACCATCCATACATTAACATAGGTGTATATGTCTGTAGTTAAGCTATGTATGATAAATTCAGAAGACTCTAAAAAAGAGAAATAACACACGACTAACGATTCGTGTACACCCACCCCGTTCCATCAACGATATCGGCATCAAACACGTCTCTTTTTGCTTGGACACCTCCAGCCGTTTGAACGTCTCTCTCGTAATGGTCGTAAAAATAGACAAAAAAAAAGAAGAAACGAAGAATCCGTGAGAGGGCGTAGCTTGAGAAAAGGATAGAATGCTGTGTAAAGATTCAAGGAACTATGAGACAACGTTCTTGCGGTTGGTCTCTCACGCACTAGTACTTAATATATGTGCTGTTTCACCTCCCCATATAATATACCACCCTCTCTTGCCTCTACAGCAAAGATACCTAGCTCACTTTATTCATTTATTTATACCTCCCGTCCTACCATCTTTTCTATATAGCCCTCTAGGTACCAACAATTTCTAACTCCGGTTCCTGACTCCCTCTCTCTCTCTCTCTCTCTCTCCTCTATCCGTATCTTTCTCTTTCCTAGGGTCCTTCTCACTAGTCCGGTGAGATAATCCCTCCCTTCGACCCCCATATACAAGTCAAGGTCCTGTTGGTGGTGTCCCGACTCTCTTCCTCTCTCTTTCTCTCGTGAGAGATCTTTTTCTCTATATGACCCCTCTCGTGTAATCCCTCTTCGAGACTGTCTTGGCTGATACTGGCAAGCACATGAAGACTTCTCGTCGATCTTTTCTCACTCTACCACTTCGGGACTCTCGCGTCCTTTTTCTCAGTTCCTTGTTGCTCTTTCTCCTTCTCCTCCCAATCGTTCGTCTAGTCCTTTGCTAAGGCATCAGCAGCAACAGCAGCAGGTACGTCGGTGTGCGAGAGCCGCGCCACGTTGTACGCTGGTGCATCTCTCGCGCCCACCGAGAGATGCACCAGCGTGCAATGCTGCAGCGCGACCTACCGTTATGCGGTTAACGAGCTACCCGCACAGCTACACTATCCTCCTTGAGTCTCTTCTCTATCCCTGTGTTTCTGTGCTTGTTGATATGTATATATAAATATACTTATACTACATTGAGAACGTCTCCACCAGTAAAAGCGGCAGCATTGCGCATGCACGAAATGTAAACGTGGGAACCGGAATTGGTCGGCCTGTTGGAGGGCTCGCTCTTCGTCTTCTTCTCCTCCTTATTCTTCTTCTTCTTGTTCTACACTATCCGCTCGAACATCCCCGAAGAGCAATAAGCTGATCTAGTATAACCTATGCCACGCACACAAGTGTGCTTAAGCGCTCTCTACCCTTCAATGCTAACCATTCGAATCGATTTATCGAGTAGGAGAAGAAAAAGTATGTTTTCTGTATGTCGAAAGTCGAATCGTATATATCTCGTACCGCATCGTATAAATTCGAGAGCTTCGGCCTTTTATAAATTCCCCTCGTTTTCCTTCCTTTATTACGACTAACTGGTCAATTATCGTACGCAACACGAGATAATGTAATTTTTATCTATACCCGGTAATCGATGTAATATCTGATTCCTTTCAACACTTAATACTGAAAGCCCCGAAGCTTGAAACATCAAATGCGATCGAACGATCGAGGAAAAAGACAAAAAGAGAGAGAGAGTGAGAGGCAGAGAGAGAAGAGAGAGAGAGGGAGAGAGAGAGAGACCTATGTGAAAGTGGTAGGAGCCACAAGAACCAATGATGAATGATGTGCATTCATTATTTTCGTTATGACAACACCCTTTTATTAATATTTATTAAGCTCCCGCACAGTGAACGTATTCGACTCGGACCTCATATTTCTCTCGTTCGATCTGTCTCACCTCTTTGTCTACTGTCATTCAACGATTTGAGGTTAATTGTTTTTTAATTGATTTTGTCAGTACATCATTTGGACTCTTGATTTATCTATCCATCTTCGTTGTACTTGATACGTTACGATTGATTTTTATTCGTATATTAATTTGTCCTATGTTTCATTTCTGTTACAGGTGAGTGTTCCCGAGATCGTTTCCATTCTTTATTGGCGCGTGTAACGGTTCTAAGCACATCTCAAGGCTTGTCGCGCGCGCGCACGACTCGTCCTCCTCTGGGTAAGTGCTTCTTGTCTCATCCCCCTTGCGTATAACTCAAGCGTTTCACATATATTTCCAACACGGACCGGTCATAATCTTTACACACATTTATATCGCTATACGGATACACACCTCCGTATATATAAAAGTCCTTTGGCGAGAGTCAAGTTAAGTGGAGATAGATATTGTCAATAGCTTTTTCAAGTGGATCAAAGAAAAATTCACAAGATCCCCAGGCGGAGCCTATTCAACGCGAGGATGATTATGCGAACACACACGGGGGACTATATACGAACCCTCTCTATCTATCTTTTCGAACTGGCAAGACATCAAGAAGCTTGAACACTTTCATGTAAGCGCACTGCATGAAAAAGAGCTCCAAAGAAATAACGAAAGAATTCTTTAGACTTGTAACATCGCGGGAGAAGAGCTAGTGTCCTCCATGGTCCGCATCCGTATTCCCCGCGCATCTTTGTCTCTCTATTTTTCTGTTCTTGTATCTTTCTCTTTCTCTTTCTCTCTCATGACACCGCAGAGTCTTGTGTACTAGCCATGCATCAGAAACCTTCCACCGTCTTGGCTTATGGCGGTTCGCTGATGTCCTCTCGGGCAAACAGCGCGTCGAATCCCTCGAGCCGCGCGCGTTCCACCGGTTTTCCAACTGGACAACCTGTTTACATGCTCAACGCTCTCAGCATCAAATGTTACTATACGTATATTTATATGTATAAAACCCACACACAACCATAATGATTTTCCTATTAACAATACCGATCTCGTACAACCGAGATTAGTATCTCCTTTATACGTGCAACGAGTCGGGAATGAGAGATCTCTTTTCGTTACACCGCATAGAATAATCACTCGCCAGGTTCCGATATATTCCTCTTACCTCGATCTATCTATTTGCCAAACTCTTGTGCTATATGTAAGAGAAAACTTTACCGACCTAAATTCATCTACACGATTTGTTGTGATGTATAACTTAACATCAGTTGAACAGCATGATCTATGAAGTAATGCGCAGATACCGACGGCAAAAAGAATATTTAAATTTTAAGGTTAATCGCGTATAAAGTTCGCTGATAAATTTTACTTATAAACAATACATTTATTCAAAATCATTGAAATGAAAGAACAAACATTAGAGAAATCAAGAAGTCATTGGAAAATGATGAAGAAATCACGAAACTAGGGAAACATTATTTGTTTTGAACGATACGAGAAACTAACAGTTGATCAAGAAACGTGAGGAAAAATATAGACGCGTTCATTGATTGATTGAGTTCCAGATTAGTTTTGCACATTTGTGTTTTCCAATAAAAAGTCAGTTTGAAATATAAATAAATATAACCAGCCCTTGTTTTCGTTCCACTTTGTGTGGCTTTTTTTCTTCGTGTCTTCTTGTACCTAAACCAAGTGAGATTGATGGTTATTTGATTGCTGTGCTTCATAATAAAAGCGGTCCGTTTTCCGTCAAGAAAGTTCGAAAGGCCATTCGGAGTAAAACACTTTCATCTTATTGGTCTACAACGATCTATCAATTTTGAGGTATTTTTTTTTCTCCTGAACTATGTGTTCGTGTTAATATTGAATTAATAAAAA
>JABSMR010015405.1:0-10565 GCA_018902295.1 Dusona sp. PSUC_FEM 10030013 | reverse complement strand
TCAATCGTTTTTTTTTTAATTATTTTTTTATTGAATACATATATAGAATGAGAGTTCATTCTATCACCTTGCTGATTCCCACACAAACATCATTGAATTTTGAACAATTTTTTATTCAAAGCTTTTATTTGCAATACCTTTTTATTTTGTGAATTTATCTACAGCATATTGACAATGCCTTCCACAGGCAGAACGCAACGGAATACTCACGGCAAATTGAGTCGATATCGTGTGGAACTCCATTATTATTTCATGAAGTGCTAATACAGTTATACAACGGACAATAATAGAGAGTATATGCGAAGAGAACAGGAACATGCTAAATCTTTCCGCGTATTGCTATGTAAATTGTAATAAAATGATTCTATGAAAGCCGAAGCTTGTTGCGAGTGCAGCACCGATAAAAACCTATAAATTGATCCAATCAATATCCATACATTCGAACAGCCGACCATAGTTCTTTTGTTGAATGACGATACAAGTTTTTTTTCAACATTTTTGCAATTCACATTTAATTCAGCCAAAAGTGATTCATATTCATATTACACAAAGAAAATTTGATTGATTAATTATACCTTACGGTTTTAATATATTGATTAAAGGCTCAAAGTCCTTACCGATAAACGATCATCGATTCGAAGTTGACCGAGTGGAGTTTCAGCTAAGCCGGGACTTACTCTTTTGGCAACTTGGATTACGTTTCAGAACGTTTTATGTCAACGTCATTTTCAATGATCGACTAGGAATGTTCAATCGTGAAAAGTGGACTGAAAGTATGTATATAGGTAGGAAATAGGCTTTACGAAAAAAAAGATTCGACAAAGCGAACCTTCCCGAATCGCTATAGCTCGAAGAGACGGACGGGATGAGAAATCAGTCACTGCTGGATGGTTCTTTCCGATTTCCGATATCGATATCGAGCTCACCTCGCATTCTCTCTTTCTCACTTTTAATCTCTTAAATGCTATTTCCGTGTATCGCGTCAGTTCCGAATCAATGAACTTTGAACGCACCTCCACTTATATACTATAGATACTATATCAAATTCTTACAAACAGACAGGCGCCATTTTTGTTAGCTGATGTAGAAAATGATGCCTGTCTCTTCTTTTCCTACGCTAGTTATTATTATTTTCAGTTGTTTAACCGTATACAGTTCAAGAGCTGCGGCAGCAGCTAGATTGATGACAAGCGTTAAATTACATTTACAGGATGTTCCAGGTTGAATAACTAATAATGGAATCTCAAGTTCAAGTTCGAATTTCGAGTCGAATGTTCTAGTACCCGATGAGTTATTAATCACGAAAATGCATAGGACCAATTTTGTAGAATATGCAATTGCCTACAAAAAAAACACTCTAGCAGAGCTTTTCTATCTTCAGCAATTTAGTTTTGAAAGCAAATCGTAAACATATCTTGAAAACGCTCGGGCATTTGACATCATCCTCGTAAAACAAGTAATCTTTCGAGCTTATATTTTGTAGATATTTTGCAACATGTCAACTGTTTTGCTTATCAGTAGGAGCCTTTTATTCGAAAGGGGGTCATGTCAAAGAACCAAATTAGATTTTTCAACTCAAAATTCGGACTTGAAGTTAAGTTTGCATTATTACCTGACACTCTGGCAAATTGACAACCCGAGACACCCTGTATATGAGTCGATTTACTTCCAAGCATCAATAGAATGCTTTCGATTGTGATTTCCTTCATAACGATATTATTATGGTTTTTTTGGAGCTCCATCTTCATTCAGAATATATTGCTGACATATTGGCTACCCAGATTTTGCAGGATAACTTTCCAAATATTCGGCCGCTTTTTGCTGTCCAAATTGTTAGGGATGCGCTGTATTGCTAGGGGAAATTCATGTGCACGATTCCACCATTTTCCGATCTGTTCGTAGTTATAGTGACACCATATATCATACTTTTTTTCTCATAATTATTTCTGGCAAAGAAAAAGTGGAGAGCAAGCTTTTATTTCCGCTGAAAATGGAGTCTGATATCGAACGTATCGAAACCAATGGTTTGCATCAAAATGCATTAAACTATTTCACTTCTATGTATTTTTTTATAGCGTCCTCGTTTTACTCAACTTTCCTTATACATGTGTGTGCATGAATAATTCGACTGTTGAATATCGCGAACAATAATGGCTTAAAACATAGATTCTCAAATATGAATATAAGTATCGATATTCCACTTTACTAATAATTGGATTGGAGATGGGAATCAATGGTACTTCAACAATAGAGAAACGTTATTGTACTGGCAGAACGGGTACGGTTGTTTTTGCTGGTATTCTTTTTTTTCAAAGCCGTATGAGTAATGGAAATTCATATTTTACAATCGCCGAAAAGTAAATTCGTGATGGAGAAAGAAAACCTATTCTCTATCTCGTCTGCTGTATTACGAAAAAAAGTTTTAGTACCGACTTTTTTAAAATTTTTGAATTGATTCACCGAACTGTGTTTTTGGATTACTGGAAAATTCTCGAAAAACCCGAGGTTATAGTAATATAGAAAGATATTTCAAGCAGATATTATGTAACAACCATTCTTTTGAACAAATTTATGTTTAAAACGGATTGAAAGATCTCCGGTGGTCCTGTTCCATGAAATTCTCAGAACAATTCATTTCCATTTTTGCCGAAGTTTAATTACTGCTGTTTAATTAAACTTTGCGAAGGAACACAAAAAGAGAGATGTTCTCCTCTTTCTCTTCCTAAACATTCTGGTGTATTGTAATTGAAGTTGGTCTCATTTATACACACAGGTGGTACATTTACATCCAGACCACTTTTGAGTATAAAGTATAGTGCGGCTGAGTTACAATATAAATTATATTACTCTAATTTCACCATATCTTTAGTAAATTGTATTTTTCAACTGTTTTGACAAATTGGTCTTATGGCGAAATTCAAATGTTCATTCTGCTATAATTCGTTTATTCCGGCACCAGGTAAATTCTATAAGCTATGACCTGGGCAGGGTGGGATTTCTACAAAATTTAGTAAAACAATTTTGTCTTTTTAATGCATAGTTTAAAATTCCAGCGCCAAACATTTCGTTGATTTTTAATACAGCTCATTACAATACAGGCATCGAGTATCTACACCAACTTCTACGTTGATAAGACTTTGAGGAAGATCAATCTTTGCTTTTGTCTTTATAGTTGCCTCTTTTATGCAATTCGTTCTTGCACTGTCGTAGCTCATAACAATATGGTGCACTTGTGAGTATCACACTCTTGTCAGCACGTATACGCTTCTTCTAAGGATAATTTTTCTCGATCAATGACAACGGATGGATGACAGAAGTAAAAATTTAATGAAAAATATTTTAAAATGAATTAGATTCTTCAATTATGAGTAAAAACGAATAGAAATAGACACCCAGCAAACAGAACTTGGATCATGTTCGTAACTTTGATGTAAAAGTTACGAGTTTATGTAAATTTTACATAAAAGTTGCGAAAATAATCCCAATGTGTTTGCTTGGCAGAGTTTAGTAAATCAATAAAAACACAATATTCTTTTGGTACTCCGTTTTACTCCGATCTGCCCTATATACACGAAATCATACATCGTAATCCTATTGTTAATGTGAGCAGCTCATAAAAAATTGGCACATGTTTGTGTAACTCATTTTTTCTGCAAGAATTTCTCGTTAAAAGGACATACAGAGCATGAAAAAATTAAATCTGGGCGTTATTAATACCGAGAAAATATAAACATCTCTACAGGTGAATGCGACGGAGTATCTGTTAGAACAATAAGTAACCTGGCGTGGTATAAACAGAATTAGGCGGATGCATATCAAAGAAAATAAATTTATAGTAAAATTGTCATATTCCATGAAAGCAGTATTATGAATTTCAGACTGTAAAATGCACCTTATAAGTCCACAAGGGAAATGAATTGCCAAACAGGCTTATGGACAAAATAAGAAACCACTTAACGCAGAAGTGTATTTGAACGTTCTCAGAACATATTGAAAGAGTCGGCTCATAAGCGAAACAAATCTCAAGAAAGGCTTATAAGCGTACTTCTACCCGTGACTCTTTAAATACTGCGGACTTATCATCTCATAAATAATGCACATAAAGTGTCGGTCCATCGGCGAATGAAACTGAACTTAGGCTTTTGGACGCGACCCATTTCACTCGAATTATGATTGAAAGGTTAGTTGGTGAACATTATAGATTACTATTGACAGACGTATCCTCGAGTTATTCGATATATTATCAAATAGACAAATTTAAGTAATAGTACTTTGGATAATAACGTTTGGTATGAGTTTACGTGATCTGTCTGTTACCTCGAGTGATGATGACAACTGGATGCTTCTGTTAATTATTAATTGATTCCTTGGGATAATACGGTGGTTTGGTAATGTTGATTCAATGAACACAGGTTAATTTCAGTACACTTTATTATGTTGAAGAGGTAATACAATCAAAAATACAATTCGGGTTGGGTTTTTTTTTTCCGATATGGTTCCGTTTTCCAAGACGGATAAATCAATAATCCGAATATCATCGAGAAGAGAAGAACAAAACAAAACTGCTACGTCTCCTCCTTTTATTTTACAAAAAGTAGCCATATTCGTAAGATCGATATTTTATCGATCTTATAATTTCAAACAGTATCTATTCATTGTTTTTAAATGAACAAAAGACTGTTGGAGCTGCTGGTATGCCATAAAAATCTGTTTTTATTTTTATTGTGCCAAATATTTTCTTTTGTCATGTTCGTTCTGAGATTTTTATATATAGATGCATGTAACATTAAATTTCATATACAAATTGAGGCTCTCCATCTGTGGCATCTCGAGTGTCTTTGGGCTTGTATGGTTTAGGGGGCAACATTTTTAATTACAGTTGTACGATTCGGAGGCGGCCATCGAGTTGTTTCTGCAGATGTGGGCGGCGCCCCGGAGATTTTAGAAACATCTCCGATTTGTATTATTTTTGGGTAATTTTATAAAACAGCTCAAAACAAGTTCAGAACTTATAATATAATTTCATCGGTTACTATTACAAATACGTGATGAATAATGAATTTTGAATATTAAAATGGAAAACCCCTCTTACGAGAGATGTTTTTTATTCTTTTTTAATCCTGTGATATTAAATCTGGTGAATGAGTTTGGCAGAATATATGCTATGTCCACATTCAATTGACACATTCGATCATAGATTCATACTGGAAAATGTCTTCCAGTTGGTGGAAGTTGGTCTGGAAGTTGGTGGAAAAGACGTAAGTATTTTTTGAGGAAAAAAGTACCTGTGTCATTGAGGAAAACGAAAATGACTTTCGTGACTCCAAGGCATTATTATTGACACTTAATGGTCATCTTTAAGCCAAAATGCCGCTCCCAAATATATTGAAGGTGCTAAGAGTTACAGGCTTGCCTTACATGTATGTATACTTTGATAGGATACAACAGGAATACTGGGGTGTGCGAGATCTCTGGAACAAGAAGAAACGTACGTGCCTTGGGTATATCGTTCGAAAAACGAGAATTCTGCAAGCTCATACATGCATGAAATGAATGACAGAAATGTTTCAGGTAGAATAAAAAAATATTTGTATATTTTATTCATAAAAACGTGTATTGCTATAGAACAATATGTGTGGAATTATCTTTAGTGTTTTAGAATCGTATATAATTTGCAGATAAAATTCGCGGTAGTACGAGTCTAGCCCATTGCACATGATGCCGCTTTTTTGTACTAAATAGCATGCGAGCGCTTTACGAAAGTACATCACGCATGCCATATTGCACGAAAAATAGCATCGTATGCAAGAAGCCTTGTAATTCATTTCATACACGTGAACTATAGATGTTTGCTGAAAAGTTTGTCCCTTTGATAACTATATGGACAATAATCACTATGCCTTATGGGTTTTAAAACAGTCTACGCACAGTAAAAAAAACAGTCTTGTTACAGTGTTATTAATATATTCCGCTTAATTATTTGTGGGAATATATTAGATTGTTGATCGTCATTCGCCTAATCTGTTCGGACTTTAAACTTTAGAGGAACTTCACGTTATTGATGAGCGATTTTTCGTTGATGTATTTATCGATGAATCGAATAAACTTTATGTCAGTAATTGAACCATTGTGATGAGTGATAGATAAAGTGATCCAACAATACAGTTTTGATTTGCGATATAGTAAAAAATTATTTTTTTGTAATTCACTTATCGCTTATTTACAGTCGAAAGTTTTATTTGTTGACTTAACTTATTAACCCTCTACTATGAATGAATTATAAAGAATATAAGTAATACTGTATGAAATTTGTTAATTCAACAATATTATTGTCGCATTGAGCAATATTTATTTCATTCAGTAAATTAAATAGTTGGATCAATCACATCTTTGTTGAGTAAAGAGCATACTATGTTCGCCGTTCGTGATTGCAGGATTTGTCGATTTAACGTAAATCTTGTTGGTTCTTTCCTCAGTGTGTCTGGTTTCCGGGATCAAAATTCATCACAAATAAAAGGGAAATGTTAATTTTATGAAAAGAGCACCTTTGATAGCGGCCATGCTCTTCCATGGCTCCACATAAATTGCTCTTAATAACTTGAAACACAGCCCAAAATTATAATATTTTGTTACTCTCGGAACACGGTCCGCTTGTAAGGACAAAGCTGTATCTCGATAGAACATAACGTAATACAACACACAAAAAAAAATCGATTTGCTTAACAAAATGAGGACTTACCCAGTGGTAGAAAATTGTATTTTAATATTTTTAACGCAGTTGTAGTAGGGAAAACAAAATCATTAACTTGTAATCTTATATGTAGCCTGGTATGCAGTGAGGGGTTGATCAAAAACTATTTGAACAAATCATTCTTAATAAAAACTTATTATACTAGTATTTGAAATAAAACGGTAGTGCATAATTGGTTTTAGAATTCGATGATGTATTTTTGGGAACTTTGATAACCGATCTCCTGACTCGTTGGTGTCAACAAAAAAAATAGAACCGATTATTTTACACCATTGCTGCATCTGCCATAATGGCCTTTCAGTGATATATACTCTCGCATATATACGCGAAAGTATATGTAACGTATACGGAGATGAAACGAGGCTGTACCATGGGCATCAGGCATCGTTCATATTTATACCGGAGTTATGGATTTCGAGCACGTACCACGTGTCCCTGACGAGCTATTCTCGACGAGTGTATAGCAGAGTCCGTGAGAGGGCGCGTTCAGGCCCCGAACCTCATAGCATATACCATGCTGATGCATAGGGAGGTCGTTCCTGAAACAAAAATAAAATAGCCTGAAGAAAAAGAGGGAAAAAAACTCGGACCAACAGACTTTTCCTTCCGCGACGTTGAACCTGGGATACGTGTCATTGTGCTATTGGCAGGGCGATTCTATCGCCGTCTAAAACTTTTATGATACACCCTATCATGATAACGTCGGAAGTATATTTTCCCTGCCTCACCGATATGAAAAAGTTGTCTACCCTGCTGACCATCGGCGGATCGACGAATGCTTGTTTTTTTTGGGGAGCAACTCGTTGAATTTTATGAAAAATTGAATTGCTTTCCAGTTTATTGAAGAAATGAAAGTATGACATTATGGCTAACATCCTCCTTGTCAACTTCATTGGAAGGGATTTTCGACCCTCAAAGTATACTTGGGATCTAAAATATCACAGGCCCTAATGTATTCTTTATGTAACTACAGGGAAGTGTAAACTTTAAGGAGGGTGGTGACCATTTCGTGCGGGGCGGATCAGGAGGGAAACGAGTATCCAAAGCATAGCGAAAATAAGTCATTACCAACTTCCGAAAAACCAAACGATATATCTATGATTCGAAAACATTCAATTGAATATTAACATTGAGCCTTGAGCCTTAGAGCCTCAAACTTGAAATATTAATGACCTTTGAAAAAGAAACTAAAAACATTATTGATTTTATGAAGCATAAAAACTATGAGAAATGTCACAACGTTGCTCTGAATGTATTAGTCAGATTGGCAGCATGACTATGAGCCTAAGTTCCTACCATATGCTTGTGTATCTCCTGTTAGACATTGCCGCGTTGTCCAGTAACTTGGCAAAACTTTAGCGCAAATGGTAAAAATAACAGAACATTTTATTCAATAACTGGTGAACGGTGCAGAAAAATATCATTGAATCATCGTGATGCATGAGAAATTTGATATTTAGCATTATTTTTGAATTCGAACGACCAAACTTTTTGTTCTCTGCCGTATTAAAAATCATCTCGCTGGTTTCTCTGGGCAAATATATGGTTCGTTATTTACCTGACTTTTAAGAATTGCAAAAAAATGAATTCCGATGGGAAACGTTGGTATCGAGTATTTTCGATTTTTTTCACACGAACGATGTTTTGTTTCGTAAGCAGGTTATACGCGAACCACACTCAGAGAGATAAAAGGTCAGTTGATGGTCTCGCCGTTCGAAAACCCGCACTGATTCCCATGACCAGTTCGCGGGCTAGCTCGAAGGTCGTAAATCCCTCCGGGAGCAAAGGGGGCTTGAGAGTGGTAACGGGAGATGAAGGGGTTGAAGAGAAGGGAGATCCGTGGTTCGTACAGCTAGACCCACGCCACTATGGTTTCACCCCGTTATGATTAACATAGGATGACGTGCGATATAATTTATAATTACAATGATTTACAACCTCCGATAGCTGCGCTCTGCTTTGACAGAGAAAAGAGAGAGAGATAGAGAATAAATTTACTATTTATGTCCTTCACTGCCGGAGGTTTCAAAATCATGAGTTTTACGCCACTGGCTTTTATCAGGTTTCATGTTTGCAAAAAAAAAAGGAAACTACTGAATAAACATATCGCCCCTACCACCCATGACACGCGGATCAAATAAGGTCAATGACACAGGTGGAATCGGTGATGGCATCGACTCATCCCAGCTGGAAAAAGATGTAAATTCACACTTCACAAAAAATAAGGATCAAATATTATAAAAAGTTTTTAAATAAATTAACATCTACTTATTTATATTGCTATGCAAGTCTAGGAAGCCTTTTTGTTATTCACAAAATCTCTAGAAATTTTCGAGAAAACTTCGAATCTGGCAATCAATTTCTAATACAAACCTATTCAATGAATTCAAACGTGTAAGCGTTGTGAAAAAAACTGGAGCTTCACAAAAAGTTGTGAATTCGAAGCTCGCAACTATAATTATACATTCAAATTTTGCAAAAAAATGATGAAACAGCCCTTGAAAAAATGTGTAAATAATTTAAAATCTCATCATTCGTCTCTAATGCAAGGTCGTATTGAGAAAATTTGTATTGAGTGAAAATAAATACTCAATCTCAAAAGAACCGAAACTCGACACAAACAATATGGTTGTTTACCAACCTGCTTTTGACATTTTTCACTAATAATGAGTCACAGAAAATGCAGACGGCAGATACTTTTCATCTTCTTAGTTGACCTTTAATGGGAAAGTTTAAAACCTCGCGTACATGTGTAAATACTCTAAAATATTTGAGGAATACAACGAAGACTTTTTTTTCACCGAGCTTTTAGAAAAAACCACTGTAACGATTTCATCAATCTTAATGTGCCTACGATTTTCCTATGTTGTTGGAGATGAGTAATGGGGAACGGCACGATATCCACGAATTAATTATTATGTCATACTACACGATAAGCAGTTTGCAAATTCCGTACATGGTATCATCCCCAATTTATTTTTCATTACAAATACTTTCGGTTCTCAAACTTTGAACGATAATAGTCGTCTAGGTACTTTTAGAATGAGCCACAACACGATTCTTGGAGTATATGTATTCACGGTCGAAGTTATTGAGGTGGCTATATCCTACGCCGGTCGATATGATATAGTTATTACGACTGAAAATGTAATCGTCTCGATTGGGTACCAGGAATTTGAATTGACGATAGTTAACGTTAGAGTCGACCGATGTGCTATGGTTATGATCGAAAATGTACTTGTCTTACGATTTGCTACCACGAATCTTAATCATGCATTGTCCTTCGTATATGATAGAGTTGTAGCGCGATACATATAATAATTTATATTTGGCCGGAAACATTTACGTATAGGTTAACGCACTTAATATTATGTGGAAAGCCATATGGTGGATCGCGAATAGGGTTTTAGTCCTAGGCTATTACCATTGTTTTTAAAAAACATCTCTAGAAAAATTTCTGCTAGAGTTGCTAACTAGCCCTCAAAATGCGTATAGGTTATAAAGGCCCATGGTAGTAACGACTGTGGCCCAAAAATAGTAGTAACCAGCAAGTCTCGAAGAACAGGTGACAGGAGGCGAGAAAGCTTATTTCATCTTGCATCTTTGATCCATTCGTTTCGGGAGAGAATTTCGGCAGCCGTTGATAGACTCCGTTGAACAAAGTCACATTCAGCACAGAGGACACCGAACCTAATAAAATACCGCAAATGGGATATAGGGTAACGATAGGACTAAAGTGAGCGAGATAGAGAAAGAGAAAGAGAGAGAGAGAGAGAGAGAGAGAGAGAAAGAGAGAGAGAGAGAGAGAGAGAGA
>JABSMR010015394.1:0-10566 GCA_018902295.1 Dusona sp. PSUC_FEM 10030013 | reverse complement strand
AAATGACGTTTTTTTCGGAAAAATTCATTTTTGAAGAATCTATCCAAGGAAATAATTTGAAATGTAGTGACAGTGGGTTTTTGGGGTCACTGATCACGAATCCGAACCCGAAATACCCCTGAGTAAGAATTTCCACGATCATACGATCGTTTAAAAAAATGTATGCCTCAAGGGGTTAGCTTAGTCAGATTCGGAATGGTTTCACTCCACAGCCAGTTATTTTGGAATGTAGAGAGACTTACGAAAATCGAAGGGTTTCCAATCTGAGCTAAAATAGTGATTGGCACAATCATTCCACTTTATTCAGGCTTGACTGAGTTTTTGGGTTAGCAAATGGCAACTTATTGAAAAGCACCGTTAAACGAAGTCTTTGAAGGAATGGAGATTCGGCATACAGACTGGGAAAGCGAGAAGCTGATGAACAAGGTTCTACATAATGTAGTACAAAACCATGCTCCAACGTTTTAATAAAAAATCCTGTACTTAGTGCAAAGCAAAGTCTTTGGCAATGAAAAATTTACGAAAACTTTGCGATATTGATTTCTCTCATTTGAAAAAAAATGTTTGCACTTCCACATGACATGTTTTGGGTAGAAATCGTGATGGCAGGTTCAATGTTGAATAACAACATTTTTAAAGCAGACAAAACACTTATTCTCCCCAACTGAATCGTTGGCAGTATTTCGAAATTTGCGGACTTCAGGGCTGGAAAATACGACCAACCGAATAAACTTTTACAAGTTTTTGGCAGGATTTCGACACTAAAAATGATGTGTGAAAAAAATGCATAAAAATGCTAAAATTTGAGTAAAAATTGATAGTTTTATTTGGCGTAGAAATGAGATAACCGGTTCATGGTTTAATGGTCATTAATCCAAGTATCAGAAGGCCAAAAGTAGTTTACCTTGTAAGACCACCAAAGCCGCACACTAATTACACATCCTCCTCCTCTCCGGTCGTTTAACTCGACGATGCTCTTTGAGCATATAATGGTGACTCACATCGAAGCAGCGGGCCATACTGTATGTTTGTAATTCGGTTGCTATCACATAGTTCACAAATAAGCTGTGTATTTGCTCAGTCGATGCCGGGACGAATAGAGGGAAATGGCTACCTACCTACAGGCTTATTGACATTCAAAGATTTTTGAGTTTATTTCTTCGTTTCATAGAGGATGTTATTCATAATTTTATATCGCCACACACAAAATGGTGCATAGCTGTAAAATCTGCGTGTATTCGCTATAAATTTGTTTTCAACTCCATTCAACCGCGGATTTACTCGTTTCCTAGATTGCGTTGTGTTGTTTTTTTTTTTTTTATGATTTCGCGGCAAAATTCTTTTCGCATTCCATTGTCTATGGAATACTGCAGTGCATATAGTACTGACAACGGACAAGAAACAAGCCGCAAACTCTCGCGCTTGGTTTCGCGTACTCACCCGGCAATGTTCCCGGTACCAGGGGGTTGCTCTGCGGAACGCCACGCGACGAGAGATGAATCACCGGGACGCGAATTTATTCACCAGACTCGCGAACTTCCCGTCCACTGCTTTCTCGTGCTCTGTTATTCCGCCTCTCTCTCACTCTCTCGATCTTCCTCGCTCACTCTCTTGCTCTCTTACCTCGTTACTATCAACCGGATTTCTGTCTCGTAGCATCTAGGATTTATCTACCATTTATACTATCGCAGCTTCTCTAGTTCATGCCACACACACCAGCAGCTCTTTAACTTTCTCTCTCTCTCTCTCTCTCTCTCTCTATCTTTCCCTTTCTTTCTCTTTCTCTCTCTGTTACCATGACAAATACTTTATAACGTGAAATTTCTCATATCATCACCAAAAGGCTTAAACCGCAAGGAACATTAATCAAACTCCCATTATTGTGTAAATAGCACTGAAAAAAAGTCGCTTTCATTTTTATTCAGTCGCTGCTGTCTCCGTGGCTTCAGCCGCGTTATTATTACAATATCTAAAGCTTGTCACCCGTTTTTTTCGGAAATTTTTCAAACAAATATACTTTACCTACTTCAGACTAAGATTAAGTCGAAAAACTTACTGTAAAGAGGTTTTTTATGATTCACGCCACAAAAGTTCACAGTTCACAGAAACGAGTCGTTTTTTCGGAATCTTTGGGTCAGAGTTTATAAAAATGAGCAGTTTTGTGTGAAAAACGTTCAGATAAAATATTGTATCTAATTTATCAAAATTTAAACTTCTGTACCATAATTTATCGCTGAAATATGACAATTTTGATTTTCACAATTTCTGCATTTTCGATAATCGGGTACAGGAGAGTCCCAAAGGCTTTCCCCGAGAATTTATCAAAAAATTTGATTTTGTGTTCGATCATTAAGATAATGTCGGAAAAGTGCCCAAAGAAGTATTTTTTTGGGATATTCTCTGAAAAATATAAGTGAAAAGATAAAAATAAAACAAAAACTTTTTTACCATTTTAGGAAACGAAGAAAAAAGAATTATCCTCAAAAAAAGCACAAACAAGGATTAGAAAATGTATCATCGCTTCGTTAGTCCGACTTTTTGAAACTTTTAACAAGAAAATTCTTTTTTTTTTGCTTGTTATGGATTTTATCGCGAGTCCCAGGATATGCATGAGCATCGCTGGGCCAATTTTCATACGACTTGGCCAATTCTCAGTAAGGCTTTCACATGCGGTCCTCGGTGGCAATTACGGAGCAGCAAGTTTTTAGGAAATATAGAAAAATCTTATAAAAGGACGTAAAAAAACACACTGCTGGCTCTTCTAGTACGTGAAGAGCAAGAGCTGTGAAAGGCTGCTCCACGTATGGGTCTTTCATTTTCTGGACTGGAGTCTTGTAACACTCTACCCCAGAGACCCTCTATGCACACTTTGCTTTATCAAGAAACGCGGCAGCATCTCGACTGCGCTTGAAAGCAAAAAAAAAAAAAAAAGAAAAAATTATACTCTCTTTTTCGACGATATGTTACTTTTACTTGGTACGTCATGTCTATATCGCTGTCTGGTCGTGTGTGCATAGCGCGATATACTTTTTTTTGCATATATATACGTAGAAAATGGAGCTTCTATAAGCCATTCCACCAAACATTGACATAAGTATTGTAACTCTGTGTCCCTGACACAGCTGTAACTCTATGAGTTGTCATTTTCTTCCTTGCAGGAGCTGCACACATTTTTCCCGATTTTATTTTCAAGCTCGTACTCTTTGTACCTGAAAAATGGTTACCTTCCGACAAAAAGCCTTCCGAAATTGTTTTATTACGCACCCACGGATCTCAATTAATGAAATTTGATTCCTCCATAAAATTTTCCGCGTTCCACATTTCAGCGGAACGCGCTTATTGTATTTGTTTTCAGAGAATGCTAATAAAGCCATTTTACTTCGTTCAGTCAGAAAGGAATCTATTCGAAACAGATAGCTAATAATTCATGAATATTTCATTCCGAAATATAATAGGGAAAATATTCCTCATTCGTTGGAGCTTCGTTTTAATTGTTGTTTCTATATTACAGCGAATAAATTCATGAATACAAAAGTATTCCCAAATTTATTCGCATTCTTAAACACCCTGTGGTTTACCATTCGCAATGTCATTCAATTATCACTTTATTTTATTAAACTTAAACTTTATTTTGTTTGATATCTGTCAAATCAAAACAAATTCTTGACGTTAATTTCACAAAAATTGCACAACTTTTGCATCGTCTCAACTTAAACAAAAGTTAAAGTTCAAGTTAAGCAAAAGGAAGGGATTACGCTTCCTTTGCTTAATATAAGTTCGTGCAAATTTTCATCGTGCTCGGAAAGAGGTTTAAAAAAAGTTTATATCATCGTAGTCGTCAATGTACGAGTTTTAAAAATCGTCAAATACGGCTCCATCAATTTTATTTATGGGATATTTTTTATTTATAATTTTGGGGGAACCCTCGCGTTCGTGTATCGATGAGATTTCAAGATTTCATCCTTATCGTTGTGTAATATGATACTGCGAAATATAATATATTGATATTTGGAAGAAAAAAAATGAGATTGGTGGATTTAGTGAGGAAAAATGAAAGGTAGAAAATACTTTGAAATTTTAATAACGAAATAGCTGGAAGAGTAAACCACTGAAAATTGGCCAATCAATCGATGATAATATTGCCGACGCATATCGATATTTCACGTTATATAACCAAATACCAAATTTAATCAACCAAATAGCTTCTCGGACAGCTGTGATACAAATCCCATGCTTGATAAAAATATGGTTTTTCTTTTTCGCCTTTTTGTTCATGCCAGCTTGATTGGTTGCAACATAGTTTTCTTTTTTTTTTCCGATGAAAAGTCGTAGTCCATATTTTCGAGGGATATTTCGCGACACTTTTTCAGCTTCCAAATTAAATGTATTTCGCTCGACACACTTTCGTCTCTTTTTTATTTTATTGTTTTGCGTCGTTTCTAAAGCGGTTACGCGATGTGATTGATAATCTACGAGTTCGAGTTCAATCTATTTTTCAACCATACAAATAAAAATAAATAAAAATGTACATCCAACCTAAAAAAAAGCAACGTTGGATCGAAGCAATCGGTACTTCATCAAAAAAATATAATTTTTATTGTTTGCCACAAAAAATGCCGATGTTTTGGGTGAAAACGAATTCACGATTTCGGTAGACATGCGGCGACAAAAATACGAGAGATTCTAAACAAAAGTTTTTTTATCTAACAATTATGTAGACCGTGGAATTAATCGATTGTCGATACACGTATATCCCATCGGAGCAGAAACGTTATCAATTAACTGCAATTGCAAAAATCCCAGCAGTTCGATTTTACGTATCTAAATTTGTTCTCAATCGAGAACAAATACGACGAATCGTATTCGTGGGGTCCGGAGGCGATAAAAAATATGAGGGCGAGAAAAAACATAATGGTTGCAATAGAAAAAACGTATTGTATCTCACTCGAAAAAAAACTAGCTCGTTTCGCGAAAAGTTTGACCCCTTGTTCTGCGACAATTCCCGAAAATAAACAATGCTAACAAGAAAAAGTGTTCGTTGATAGTGTGTGCTTTAGTCCATTCGATAACGATTCAGAAGCTTCATACACACGCACACGTGCATATATATATATATAAAAACAGATGTACGTATATGTTCACTAAGGGAAATACAGAGAAAAAGAGAGAGAGTTTCGTCGTTCCGTGAATTTCCCAATTTATACCCGCGTCAATGGTCGGCGAGAACCGCACGGTCGTAGAGCACCCACCACCCTCATCCAGGCAGCATCCCGGTGAACCTCACGGATGCAGAGACAAAACAAGAGGAAAGAGAAGGCGAGAGAGGCAGTGAAAGCAAGGGAGAGGGAGAGAGAGAGCGGGACTCTGGTAATTCAATTTGTTCCACGTCCACAGTATTCCACGTGTAACGACACATTCGTGTCACCGAGCAGCACGAACGTCGGACGACAGAACAACCCTTCTGTTCTCTCTCTCCCTCCCTTTTCCAACCCCTGAATATTTTTTCTCCCCACTTCCACCGCCCTCCTCCCCCCGTCCTTTCGACGTACGAAAAAAAATCTCCGGAAATTTGCGTCTGCATGCTCTCAACGAAATATGACTGTTAATACTTTTTTGCGTAAAGCGCATTTGTCTCTTTCTTTGAGTACGCACATCACTAATTATTATTTTCACTTTAATCCGTCCTTCGAATGCAGCACTGCCTGGTAATAGGAGAGCGAAAAAGCCTCTGATCGTTAATGTGATTATAAAATTATTATACGTGCTAATTAATACATGATCAAATCCAAACTGCACAATATTTACATACGCTGTATAATGCGTTGATATTTTCTATGCACATCACTGTTTGCTCAAATTTATGTAAGACAACGAGCGAAAAAAAATGTAGAAAAAAGTGAAGAGTAAAGTTTCTTTACTTCAAGTTCAAGCTAAAGCAAATTCAATACAAAACTTTCAAGACCCTCTGCGCCGATCCGCCGAAAGTGCAAATTTTCGAATCGAAGGGCTGCTTTTGGAGGGTCGAAGTTTTAACTCCAGTCTGTTCAGTTATTTCGCTGTGAGGACCACCCGGGAAAGACGAATACGTTCCAGCAGACTGAAGAGGCCCTTCAAGAGGCAAAGAACTCCAGAGAACAAGGGTGAATAGTAATTCCCTAACTTAATTTCACACGTTACAAGAGGGTTGAAATAAATGAAGTACAGTGAAACTTGAGTGCGGGTACAACCGAGCAATATTGATCGAACGAAACAAATCTATTACACTTTCATCAACGACGGTTTTCATTCGATTCCCTAGAGATCCAAGAACGCTTTGAAAATCGTAACTGTCCTCTACGAAGTAAAGCACAAGGCAAATTGTGACTTTAAAACCCTTTCAGACGCTAGTAAAAATGTAAAGGTCGCTAAAGTTCTCATATCGAATGAAATTTTAAAACATATGTCAACATAAAAATATCCATGTGTCCATTCACACGGATCCTAACGTCGAAGAATACACCGGGCGTGCCAAAAGTCATCACCAAGGCTTACGGACTAGATAAAAATAAAAATGACGAAGAAATATATATTCTAAAATTTTTCTTTCGCGCCTTAATAATGAGCAATTCTGTACAAATCGAGCACAACTTTCCGGGGAAGCTGTGTATGTAGTAGCGAGGAAACTTGCCAGACTTATAAAGCAATGGTTTTTTCTCTTTTGTGTACACGAAGCGTGTACTTGGCAATTCACAGCAAAGATCTTCGACTCTTTCGATGGCATTCGTCAGAACTTTTCGAATTTATTGATCGAGAGCATCGAGCCCATCAGTTAGTGTTTCTCCATGTAAATTCCATTTATATATGAGGATGGATGCCCATCGTCGGGAACAATCACAGAAGGTAAATCGAAACGAGCTCTAACGAATGAAAATGAAAGATAAAGGTGAGCGAACCGGGGAAACTATTGGCTTAACGACTCATCACTCAGAACGCGCTTCCACGAGCTGAAAGTTTTTTTTTCAGACTTTTTTTTGTCGAGAATGTCAAAGCGGACGATGACAAAGTTCGAGGTCAAACAGATTTGAACAGGAGCGACGTCGTTCCTGTTCTTTAGTTTTAATATCGTTTCATTTATTGACCAACCCGCGTGTCTCATTTGTTCTACTTGCTCCATCGATAAATTTCACTTCCGGATCTGCTCCTGATCGACCATCAGTCTTGGCGATAGACGTACGCTTCAACTTTCCCAACGAAGCGAGCAAGATAACGTTTATCATCCAATAAAAATATTGCAGTTTTGGCTACAACGAATTGTATTTCAGGACAAATAAAGCTTAAGGTTTTGTTCGTATCGGCATATTTACCTCGCTGTTGAAGTGCTCGTTGTAACGGAGGAATCGCACATATCAATCGATGAAATCTCATTGACGACGAACGGTTACAGTTTCGGGACATTTTACAAATTCACGAGACACGATCGATTCTTTTTGTTTGTTTTTTTTTTATTTGACTACTTTTACATCGCGAGTGTATATTCAGTTTCGAGTGATTGGATCGATTGTAACGGCGAACATCATTCGCTAACAGTCAACCGCTTTTTCCGCCCCCTCATTATTTCGCCCGCGCACTAAAACACTGAAGCCCCACGATTTTCATTGCTTATTTAACAGTGTATCACGCTTCGCTAAAATCTATCGAGTCAAATGAACACGGAACAAAAGTAGTCTGTCATTTACTTAACCAAATGGATGTATCTCATTAAATTGATGAATTCTGTACCTGGTGAAATTTGGAAACGTCTATTTTATGAAGAGAGTTATATTCTATGGAAATTAAGAAAAATCAACGCAACTAGATCGTTATTCCTCGTGAACGAGCTTTCATAAATCACGTTAAAGTCACAAAATCATACGCTCGGTTGAACACTAAATTACCAGGAATAATTGTATTCCCTCGTAGATAAGCTATACTTATTTTATGTCGAAAAACACGAAAAATGAAAATATTACAATGGCTACATTAATAACACAACGTTAGGTCTAATGAGTTTGGAGCCCGACAAAGATGTGAATTTATGCAGGAAAGTTGGCCCCTCTCATAAAGTAAAATTAAAGACCGTCTAACGCATTATTTCTCCAGAGGAAAAAAAATGCCCGAACATCGTAAGAGCTCACAAGTATAAATCATAACGCGACGAAACATTGGACCGTTTTTACTTCGTGCTCTCTGATTTTCTTCATAATTCTTACTTATTTATTTAACTGTTTTTCTTATCGATACAAAAACTATTATGTCCTCCACTGCCACGAGCTTTGGGTGATAAAGAGCCCACACACACGTGCAAACAACTCTGTTGAAAATATGACGTTCCCAGAGAACCTCCTTGTTTAATTTATTAAAAATGCAAACATCCCTGGAGAAGGATTACTAAAAAGGTAACGAAAAAAAGACCGTTGGAACTCACGAACAAAAAATTACCAACACAAAACGGAGTGGAACCTAATCCTGTTCGTACCATTTTTTGTAACTCGCCTTCGGGTTTGCGAAATCATTTTTTTCAATTGGCAATTTTTGCTTCGCTCATTTTCATTTTCGTGCTAAGAGAATTAAACGGATGAAAAAAACGTCGATAATTGTAACGAACGTACGAGCGGCGAATCACACCGAACAAACGAATTATATTTTTGCCTCCGGACGTATATTCAAATAATGATAATTATGTTTCTTTTGTATTTCAAATATCAAAGTGCTTCGCGAATATGAAGCTGATATTAATTTGATAAATTACATTATATTTCATCGAGTAAATATTATGAAAAAAAAATAAACTTAAAGCTGGCAAATGTGTCTTCGAGCATAACCTGTCGGAAGGTTGACCGGTCAACCGCGGGAACTCGACCGAAGCGGTGTAGAATTGCATCAATTACACAAATAAAAAAAATTTAAAAAAGAAAGATGAGTAAAAATTGATGAATATTCGAGGGAATAAAACTGCTTGAAATTATCCATATGCTTGCGATAATAACGAGAGAACATTCGCGCTATCGCCTCTGCTGAGTGCGGACGAAAGGCAAAGGGAACGTGTCCCGGCAATGGGGTTATTCACTATGAAAAAACAGTTTAACATTTGACTTTTTTTCTTTCCTTACTTAATATTAGTATACCCGTCACGAAGAGTCGATTTTTCATTGCGACTGATGGACAGAAATACGATCGCGAACGCGTTCGGTTGGAAAAGATTTGAAAATATTTTTTTTTTCCAAACTTTTGACGTAAGAAATAAATTAGTTTGATTCTTTTTTTCGTCAAATAGTCTTTAACTTTGCTGATTTGTCGATATCAGCTCGATCGACTGGCCGGGGCGAGAGCCGTCGCGCGACTGAAACCGCTTTTGCCGCACAGCATCCCTCTATCCTTCCTTCCTGCCCCTCTCGCGGTACATCGCCGCTGGTATAGCCCACCGCACACCGCTCAACCCTGGCGATTCGCCCGCATTTCCCATGTACCCGTATATGTATTTATACACGCTAATGTCAGGAAATATGGCCCCCCTCCTTTCCTCCAAAGGACCGACCAGTCGTTTTATTAAAAGCAAAAACCGAGGCAAAAAATATCATAAATCAGGATGGAATAATTTATATTTGGATAAGGAAGATATGAAAAATTCTGGACTTCATTTCTCGCTCGATTCAAGGCTATAATACATTTTATATTTTTCCTTCAAGTGCGATCGAAATAAGCTGCAAATTTTGTCACGAAACTGATCTCATTTGATATTCAATAAAAAGTAATTATAGCTAATTTATTTAATATCGACACCCAAATAGTCGTAAAAATTTGCACATTTACGAAAACCCTGAAAACTATTTATCGAAATAATCGTTAATCGGTAAAATTCACTACTTTGTCGTCTCCGTAGTTGAATTTTCCGACACAATTTTTAGACTCCAAATAAAAAGTGTTTTGGTGGTCCATGTTGGACGACTTTTACCCCATACCGATCCAAAGCTGGTTTCTACTGCGAGGCGGCCCTTTTCTCCACAGCATCACCTTTTCTCTTCTTCCTCGTGTACACCACTGAGCTTATATTACCCACTTTGAATCCCTTTTTTGCCATGGTTCAGCACAGCACATGACATATACACAAAGGCACGGGAAATGTACACATAAAATACATGAAAAAAGTGTACGTGTGTGCGCGTGTACAAGACTCGAGACGCGTGCGAGATTCTCGACTCTCTCGGTTAGAATTTCATTTTTTTTTACCACTCTTCCTCTTTGTCTCTTCACTTTTTTCGCCCTCTGTACGCATGTAGCCATCTGTGAGAACCGCAAATAAATTTGACGTCAGCTTGCCGAAAAAACAATCATTTATTCCAGCTCAGTGGGTCGTTGCAATTTTTTGCATTTGTTTTTTTTTTTCTTTTTTTTTTCTTTTTTATAAATTTCAATACTTTCGCAGACATTTTTCCTTGCCCTCTAATTCGTATACATTAATGTTCCTCCACACATTTATTTTTCATGCTAATAAATTCTTTCAAATATTTTCAAACTCGTGAGATATGCTGAATTAATGTGTCAGATGGC
>JABSMR010015383.1:0-10566 GCA_018902295.1 Dusona sp. PSUC_FEM 10030013 | reverse complement strand
CACACACACACACACACACACACACACACACACACACACACGCACGCACACACACACATATATGATATACATATGACGTCTTGACTCGCTGCTTTGTCGAACACAATCGAGTTACTTTTTGATTCGGTTTATTACCGGTCTATCGCGTGTGTACGATTCTTCCACATTGAGGCGGAAGCGCCCACTCGAATGTTCGATTTCGTTATTTCAGATAGAACCATCCTAAAACTTACCGCGAGATCGAGAAACGATCTATTTTTGAAGCCCTGTTAAATTAAATCTGATTTTCGCTATCGATCACAATAATTCTTGCTTCGTTAGCAATTATTAATCCTTTACCGTGTACGAAGCGACATATAGTTTGACAATTAAAAAAATATGTTGCCGTTAAACTGATTTGACGATATCGAATTAGCAATAAGAACATTCTACCAAATATAGGTTCTCTATGAGAAGATGATTTTTTTGTGTATTGATTTGTAAGGTGCCATCCAAATGTCACTTTAATTTTATATTTACTCTCGATTCGGAGTCCAACGACAATGCTATGACTTTTAGTGGTTTTCGTGGTTGTCAAAAGGTACGTAAAAATAGTTGAAGCATATTCGCATTAAATGTAATTAAGTCTGAAACTTTTTTTTGCTTGATATGTTAAATCATTGCGACGATATAATTATTGAGACTTCGTAATTCATGCAGTATAGAGAGGCAGCTGCTCATTATTTCGTACCTAAATTGGAGTGTTCCGCATTGTGCAAAATATTTATATGCATAAGTATGAAATTTGTGAATTTATTAAAAGAGATAAAATGGTATAACGCGCTGATTTAGTAGTCTGGGAAAAATATTCATTACTATATTTAGTCTTTACGAGCATGGCGGAATCTAGCAAAGGGATTATTGATGCGGAGAGTTCGTTGTGACAATAACTACGAGCAGGACTCAAAGCTGGATAGATTGATGGGATATGGAGGTTGGTATATATGTACGCGCATAACATACATACGTATTTCGATAACGACGAGAATTCCTGTTGACTCGGAATAAGTGCGAGGCTGAGGGAGGCCTGGGATGCAGTGAGAATCGTCAAGCCCTGAGTCAAACCACCTAAATCCACTCGCCTAGTGCGATCCAACCCTCCTCTTCCCGACAACCAGGTTGTCGTCTCGCGGATGCGCCAAAACCCGCTCCCGACCAATTAGTGTTAATCCTCGTTAATCCGCGTCCCTGCAATCTACATTCCTTTGTCTCTTGGTTGGGCCATCGTTCCAAAGGGTAGATGGAAAGCCGTATGGATGCACGTCAAGCTTATTCCTTTGCATCAACGGAACCGCGACCGCCTCTTCTCTCTCACTCTCTCACTTTCGCGCGCGTTCTCTCTCTCTCTCTCTCTCTCTCTCTATCTCTATCTCTATCTCTATCTCTATCTCTATCTCTATCTCTATCTCCCGGATTGGCGAGGATTTTCCATCGCTTCGACACACCGAATTTCAATCCATCCACACAATGTGCTAGAAACTACAATGACGATAACGTTGTTAATTCCTGGATACATCTAGGTTCGATTCCTGGCTGGAATATATTATGGCTTTTGCCCATTATACATTTATATTGGTGCATGCGTATGACTATATACACCGACTCAAAAATATTCGTTCACTTTAATTATCCAAACGAAAAGTGACAATCTATTTTTTATCCGGCTAGCCAATTCGTAGAATTCAATTAACGGATATGAATGAATTACATCAAAACGTTATCTTCAATTGGGCGATCTCGTTTCGTGCACTCTTTACGATTTTCATATTTTTTTCATTTCAATTATTCTAGAATCAAAAGTAACAAATTGTGACTTCTTCTTGCATTTATATGATCAACGCTAAGAAAAGATTACAACTCACAGTTTCAGGTTTTTTGCTAAAATTATTATATACACGTACAGCCATAATTTCAAAAATTATTTTTAATTATGACTTTTTTTTATCTTTTCGAAAAACTTCATCACGATTGTACCAAAAAGTACATTTATTTCTTGCTCGAATAGTTTGTGCGTCTTGGAAGTAAGAACTAGATTACATTTGCCGATGAGAAAGGATTTGCAATGTTGTTTGGTTGTCCAACTGCTTTAGATCGAATGACTCGCCGCCCTGTCAGAAATTTTGGTAACAATGAAGAAAACTCACACTTGACAATTCGATGGATGTTTTTCCTCTACTTTAATATAATAAAACGAACGAATGACGTTTGTTGGATGACCTCTTTGCAAAGACGGAGGTGATGGGCTAGGGATGAAGAGGGGAGGAGAGGGGGCTGTAATCTAGAAGGGCAAACGGGGAGGGATAAACAATGGGACTCGGTTATAGGGTTGATATAAAATATCGCGTGACGGGCTAGCCTCAGCTAAACTAAAGGTTTCTTTGGCATCTGTTTCAAATCGAATTAAATTATCAACTGGCACGCTATCCATGATCATCTAAGCAGAGGCAGAGGGAACGTAGGTATAAAAAGGGATGCTACTATTCGTAGAGTTCAAGTGAGTTGCGGAAAGCATTCCCCACCTAGGCACCGCGTCTCACTTCAAAGTATCGCAGCCACGAGATTGTATTCTCCTGGTATAGAGATTGGTTTCCCGGATTGGAATATCGTTAGACGACCTATAACGGATAAATCTCATATACGGAAGATTTTATATTTGATTATTTTTGGCAATCGATCCGAGAGACGTAATTACGTATTGGATCCGAGGCAGTTATATTTTTCTACTGCACTCTGCTCTCCATCCCGTTGCTCGAGCGAACTTTGTACATACGAAACCGACGTCACGAGAGTTGAGGCAACCCGATCGCGCTTTATCACTGAAATAAAAACCGACACAGGCAAATCAAGGAAGAAAGAGGAAGAAGAAAACCACAGAGGAAACAAAAAATAACAGGATCAAGATGTACTTTAACGAAAGCACCCTCATCAGCCCGATGCAGGCTTTTGTCGGAGGAGTCGGAGGGGTTGGGTAGGGTGTACTTGATAATTTCTTTGATAATCTCCTGTCATTGTGTCAGTAAGTACGGACGAGTACTTAAGATTTTTTCGAATTTGTGCATGCGCTCGGTCTCGAAGCAGTGCTAGAGATCGACAATGAACGAGATTTATGTCTTTCGTTCGGTATGTATTTATATCAATAGAGTGTGGGAGAGAAAGGGAGAGGAAACGTGAAGAAAGACATTGACGAGATGGAGAGTAGCTGAAGAGTGGAGGGAATGAGTAGTAATATCAAAAAAGGAATGAGTCAACTCTTCCGGCGTTGATGTCGAGGAAACCTGGCATGAGAATACTGCTTTGCTTCTTGTCACTCCTGATTGCTGTATCTATATTTCGAAGCGATCCGAACTAATCATTTGGTATTGTCAGTTGAGCAGGGCGGAAGGGGGCGGTGGGTGGCACAGTCCCTAGTGTTCTCATCACCCCATGGTTTTACCACTGCGACAGACATCGAGGACTCTCGTTCTTTCCTCTCCCTAGTTTTCTCACTCTCTATCCCATATAATTGACAATGATGCGCCAGAGGGGAGAGCAGCGAGGGGCGTTGTTGTCCAGCATCAATTTGCGATCATACTTGAGCCTCGATGAATTAATTAATACCGTCCGTTATTACAAACACATACTCACTCAAACAAAGTTCTGGCCTCCGATAATTCCACTAATTGCATGTTGTTGAATATATAATGGGATTGCGAAAATGTTGTTCTCTCTCTGCAGGCAAGTTCAAGGGATGCAGGAACGTTTGCTGGGATGGAACATACCACCAGAACACTCTGAACTTGTTCATCCCCATTGGCGAGGATTTCTTGCTCCAGGAAAATATTGGCACATTGGTCTTGCACTCATTTACTTTATGCTCATGATACTTTCTGCCGTTGGAAATGGCTGCGTCGTTTGGATTTTCACTACGTAAGCTCAATTCCAATTACTATTTTTTCAGTATCAACGATTCGGTAATTACTCCAAGGGCTCATTGTTTTTAACAGATCAAAATCCCTACGGACACCATCCAACCTCTTTGTCATCAATCTGGCACTTTTCGATCTTGTTATGATGATCGAAATGCCGATGCTGATTGTAAACAGTTTTCTTGAACGTGTCATCGGCTGGGAACTTGGGTGTGATATCTATGCAGCCCTAGGTAGCGTCTCCGGCATTGGATCGGCTATCAACAACGCCGCGATTGCATTCGATCGCTACAAGTATGACGAACAAGATTACAATTATATGAAATTATTACTGTCAAGTGGCCACGATTCGTTTTATCGCTTATTTACTTTTATTCCTCCAGAACCATATCCTGTCCAATCGATGGACGGTTGAACGGAAAACAAGCCGGCGTCATCGTGGCTTTGACGTGGTTTTGGTCAATGCCGTTTACGATCTTGCCCATGGCAAGGGTGTGGGGTCGTTACGTACCTGGTAAGTTTTGGCAAGCATTCGACGAGCATTTTTAATTTCACTTTTTGTTTTAATTTGTCACGGTTTCGTATGTTCTGTTGACTTTCAGAGGGATTTCTGACTACATGCAGTTTTGACTTCTTGACTGACGATCAAGACACGAAAGTCTTCGTGGGCTGTATTTTCGTCTGGGCGTATGCCATTCCAATGATGCTCATCGTCTATTTCTATTCTCAGCTCTTCAAATCCGTTCGCAGGCACGAAAAAATGCTTCGCGATCAGGTGAGTCCAAATCTTTGTATGAAAAAATAATGAATCTTGAACGGAATGAACTTTAAATGAATCTCTGGCTATAGGCGAAGAAAATGAACGTCAAATCTCTCTGCTCGAATCAAGACAAGGAGAGGAGCGTCGAAATGAGAATCGCAAAAGTAGCTTTCACCATTTTCTTCCTTTTTGTTTGCTCGTGGACACCTTACGCGATTGTTACTATGACGGGAGCTTTTGGAAACCGGTAATTTCTCATCTCCTCGTTTATTCACTCGCTCAAAAAATTCGTAATTATTAAAAAGCACTTTTTATTCTTTTATCCAGTGAATCACTTACTCCATTCTCGACGATGCTACCAGCCGTATTCGCGAAAACGGTCTCGTGCATCGATCCTTGGATTTATGCCATAAACCATCCGAGGTATTTATTTACTTCATTTTTCCCACTTCGCCCACAAAATATCGATACCAGCTATTGACTTTTTAATAATTCAACGTCATTTTCTTTATTTATGAAGATACCGACAAGAGCTGCAGAAGCGTTGTCAATGGATGGGAATTCACGAACCCGAACCGGCCGTTCACGATTCTACTTCGGCGACTACCGAAAAAGTTAATTCCGATGAATCATAATTTATAGAGAAACCGACATAACACAACTCATCGGGCAATGTAAGTGATTCTTATTATTTTTCCATTCGCATGTTCTCAGATTTATCAACTATTTTGACCGTTTTTTAATATTAGATAGAAAAGTAAATAAATGAGACAGGAAGTAATAAAGTAAAAGGGCATTTGAGTTTGTTTTTTTTTATTATTTTTCATTATAGTAAATCATGAATTCTGTGAAAAAATCCTTTGATGCTAAGGAACGTGAAAATTGTGAATACCTTTTAAAAACGAATTTAGTGAGAGATAAATATTTTAAATCATAAAGTTTTTTCGTCGAAGTGAAAATGCAAATTCACGTCAACAAAAGCTTTAAGAATTTCGTTCCTTTATAATGTTTTCAGTATAAAAAATATTTGAATAGAATTTTTAGCACATATTCCTTGTTAACTATTTTGTCATAATAACGAAAAGATCGTGGGCAAGTCGCTGGAATTTATGGACATGAGTTTAACAGTATGCAACCTGTTGAGCATCAATCAACGACAGGAACGTCGGGCGAGGCCTGCGCTATTGATCAAGACTACACGATCACCACCACCGGCGGAGGCCTGGCCGTTCGCTCAGTCTCTTCTTTTTTTCTCCTTATCTCTGGAAAATCAACCTCACTTACAAAGACGATCATTGGCTACTGTAAAATGAATAATGATGTGCCGAAACACGTAATTGCCACGAATAAGATCAGAACGATGTTATGATCGACCCAAGTACGCAATTGGGTCAGCAATATCCTTGTATAAATCAAATAAAATACAAATTATTTTGAAGCAGTTAAAAGTCGTTTTGTTTTTCGTTGCAATATTTTTTTCCTCTTTCTCATTCGTCGGGTCGAAATTTATTCACAAATAATCAAAAGTCTTCCCATTTATCGTACGAGTTCTGGGCAATGTTCAAATTTTATCGAGTGAAGTCTTTTATCAGGTGTCGATGAAAGTGTATCTGCAGCCGTTGACATTGAGAGCCTGAAATTTCGTACCATTTCGTAACTTTCCCTTTTATCGTTTGTGAAACGCCCTCCGAACTTCCGGCGATCAACCGTTGATAAAATAGGGTAGTTTCGTAAGGGTAGTTCCGGGAAATTCCGTCCAGTACGCCGAGAAAAGCACAGTCGAAAAGCACGAGGACACAGCTGCAAAAAACTCGACGAATTATAAAGAGATTTCATTTCGAACGTTTCAAAACGAACTACTGCACTTTGCTCAAAGGATTTTTTTGTTTTTCCTACCGTTTGAGTTACACGTGCAAAACAAGTGTACATTTATTCTATGTTGGAATTTTAACTCTGCGATATATTACGGTGTAACCTTCCTCAACCTTATGTTCCACTTCCGCTTCTTACTAGCAATAATTCTGTCCAACACATTGTACGTTCCTTGTACAAAATAGTGGCCCATTACTCAAATAAGGTTTCCGGCGTACGACGTTTCTGCACTCGTTCGTGCTATACTTTTTAACCACCTCGCGTAACATTTTTGTTAGTAATAAAAAAAAGTATATTGCCCTGTAAAAGCAAAGAAAAATAAACAGATTCCGACCTGGAAATTAACGTTGAGATGGCCGATGTTTTTCTCTTTACATAAACTAACCATGAAACTTTATACGAGCTTTCATGAAAATTTTGGGATCAGTTTGCAGGTTCGGGGAAGATTTTCTTTTCACAATCAATATCAAACACTTCGTTGTCTTGAGTACCGACTAAAAATTCTACATATTGTATTTCGAGTATAGTGTGTTATTGAAGGAACCGAATAGCAAGTGCCCGAACACGAAACAAGTATAAATTTTTATTCCAATTGATAATTTGTCAATGAAAACATCAAAAAGCAACTTTTTTCATCACTTTTGCGGTTTTTCTCCAAAATCGATTGAAAAATATAGTTTTTTTTGTAAGTTTTTGAAAAAACGAAGAAAATGATTTTTTTTGGTTTGCCCAATTACGCGATTTTCGAAAATTCGACAATATTTTGAAGATCGAAGAAAAAAGTCAGCTTTTCGACATTTAATTTAGCTCAAATACGGTCTGAGAAAAAACGCGCGTACAAGAAAGAACGAGACGGTATGAAAAGGTGTGGGTGAACTAGGTTCAGTGATGTCTGCTTAAGAAATGAAAAACTATAATAATCAGCTATGCAGGAAATACGGATAGGGAAGGCGACGAGATTCATCGAAAGCGATGCCGGTATATGTATGTATGGTGGATGATGAAGGGTGGCGCGAGTGACGGAAACGAGACGCGAACGGATAGAGAAAGGAGAAGAGCATGCGCAGGCCGTTATTGGACTTGCTTGACTCTCAGTTAAGCCCCGGCCTCACGAGGAGTTAGTCGGGTTTTTATGTTAGTTGGTGACAGCGTGGTTATCTGGCTCGTTGTACGGTTATGTAGAAAAAAAGGAAAATACAGATATATGAAAAGGAGCGATAGACTGAAATTTGGAGTAGAAGAAAACGTGACATTTGGTAGTGAGAGAGGATGATAGGGAAGGAAGCTTATGAGTAGGAAGGTTGAGAAGAACATCGAAAGCTACATAATTGGATCAAGCTCGCGACCTATATTCAAAAAATTTCTTTGCCTTGCTCGATCTACGCATACCGCATCGAAATACCGCATGGAGCTCTGGATGAACGAATATTTTCGGGCTTGACAAAACTTTCGGGTCGAAAGAACTTGGATAGGACAGGGGGGTTGATTGGGAAGAGAGATGACGGTGACTGGATAACCAGGACAGACACGTGGTGCGGCTAATTGGTGTATTTTACATCAGAGCTCGCTGCCCCCAACCTTCCCGCGCATCTTTCATTCTAACACACGTAAACTCGCATTGTTTTTTTCATCTATTATACTCACCAACCGTGAGGACAGTTCTTATAAAATTTATAGTAAGAAATAAAAAGTACACGACCAGGAGAATGAACTTTGAGGGACTCGCTCGTAACGCTCTGCAATGTTTCATCCTTGGCTCGCTCAACGAACATTTCGTGTGCGAATAGCCCGTCACAAGGGAGATTCGTAAAAAGCATCTCGTTCGTCACGTGCTCCCAACGAGGAAACACCATGTGATACAGTATCCGCTCTGGAATATATCCTCTCACGGATTCTCAACAGCTTAGCCCACACACAACAACGGCTTCGGCCAACACCGGTGAGTCATGTCATAATCCTTACCCACGTGTTATTCTTTGTTTTTTTGTCAAAACAGTTCCGTATATTTTCTCTAGAATTATCTCTAATTTTAATTGGTACATGTTCATTAACTCTAGATTTACGACACCTTAGTTTCTCCACTTAAAATCCGTTAAATTATCTCCCTTCCGTAAATCTAGCGCTAATGAGATTCGTCGGCACTTGCTGGAATTAAGAAAGCTTAATTTATTCAACTCTACGAAATTTCTTCAATTATTTAGTTTATTCGTTTAGAATAAATCTATTTGTTCATTTTCTTTATTGTCAATTAACTTTTATTCAAAGCGTCTTCAACCCCAGGTCGAAAACGACCTCAATTTTAGCAAAGAACATGGGTTTTCCATTTATTCAAACACCTTGTTTCGTTTTATAGAGGTTTCATTGGAAAATGTTCATCGAATCCAACTTTATAATAGACCATTCTCTTCGTTATCAAAAAACGACTGGAATGCTATATAATTAAAGCTTATTGTCGCATACGAGGACCATTTTATGCTAAAGAAAAGATCGGGCTAATTCTGGAGCCCGTTGTAGGGTTTGCAATCGGAAAAATAGATTGTAAGGGTCTCGGGTTAAATAGAGAATTTAAATATAAATTAATACAAAGGAATGAAAATGTTGATTTCATTTTATTCGTTAATTTACTAATGATCAATTTATCAATAAATTGGCTTATATATTTCAATAGATAATATACACTGCTGTGAATAGAAATTGCAACACCAATAATGATCTTCCACGTTGTTACGGTTGCAATTTCTATTCAACCACCAACCCAATTACCATTGGTGATTGCCATGAATCGTCGAGTTCTTAGGACATTGTACAAACGCGAAATAAACGGGAAATCGAAAAATGATATTTAATTAATTTCTTTGCTTCTTCTAATTAATCAATAATTCACTTGATTCATTAAGCTCCACTTTGGATAATTTCCTTGTCGGAATCGAGATACATTATTTATATCCGAAAGGAATGATTTCTATGTCAGAGAAAAAAATAAAAATGAAAGACTGCGAAAGATTTGGGTTATGACGAATTTCGGACTATTCGAGATTGTTCGGAACATGGAATAGTGGTAATAAATAATTCCGATTAATACGGAAGTTTGTAGAGGGATTCGTACAGAGATTTCGTAAATCAATGAACGGAAATCGACACGATAGGTTCGAGGGTCGAAGCGACGAGGGCCGCGAGGCGACAGCAGGGACATTAATCTCATCGACACGGTCGGACGTATGCGCGGTGATTATGATTGCTCGACCTGGACACCCGCTGCGTCGCTGAGCACTCACCTATACCCGCACTATAACCTCTCCTTTTCCCCTGCGGTACACAGTACTCCTACAACAACCTATGACGCCGCTGACGTACCTATATAAAAGCACAGTGACCCACTGCTCTCGCTTTTCCGCGTGTAAATATCGTTTTTCAAATTTTTCCTCAATCTCAGACCCCTTTAGATTCACTGAGATAAATCCAAACAAAATGACTTTTCTGTTTACTCACAACTATGAACGACTGACATAGACGACGAACCCTTGGAAGCAGTTTAATTTTGTCTTGTAATGAAAAAAAAAACTACGAACAGAATTTATATAAAAAAATCAAGTATTCATTTTTCAATAAATCATTTCGAGAAATCTTTTAAATAAACCCAAGTAAATTTCGGCAATTTAATTATAAATATTAATTAGTTTATTAAATCTAAATAATCTTATTTTTGGGGACAAATGTCTGCTTAATTATAAGAAATGATTTGTTGAAGAATCTTTTAACTCGTGTCATTTTTTCAATATAAATTCATGGGCAATTTTTGTTTACTTGCACGGAGAGAAAATAATATCAAAAATTTCTATGGCATCATAGTACCCTGGTACCATGTCGACCCTCTAAGAGTTTTTACCAAAAACATAATAATTTTTCGTTGAAATTCCATTGAAAATAAGAAAAACATTGAAATCTTTTGCTCCACTTCCTGTTAAAAATTACTATGTTTTTGCTAAAAAC